>CM064566.1:25744402-25908387 GCA_032716605.1 Paralithodes platypus
TTGCTACCTTGTCCCCGATTCCTACCTATAGACAACTTTCTCCTCTCTCTCAACTTCTTACCTCTCATTCTTCCACCTATTTTAACCATCATAACGTCCCCTTTGGTTCTGCACGATTTCATAGATCGGCCATCGTATTATATGCTGATCTCTCAGATATTCCATGTTTAGAGTTAGACATTATGGAGGGGTTAACATTTTTGTCTGTAGAGGTTCGAGACATACTCGCTGTGGCTCCCTACCTTTTGCTTTGGTAGTGTCTGCTGGGCTATTTAATGCTAGACTGGGGTGAGGCTATTGTTGTTGTGATTTTCCGATGTGTACCAGGTTTTTTTTGAACCTGTATAATCGCAACGAGGGCGGGTGGATCGTTGAAGCCTAGGTTGTCTTTCTGACTGTGTACCTTGTGAGGTTTAGGCACTGATTGCGAGTGAGGGCTTTTGCCCTCTGCCACCCCCCAAACCACTGTGCTAACGTCGTTTTGCTTTGACTTTGAGAGGGTCCGCCAGGAGAGAACCAGATACTAGCGATCTGGCTCTCTCCGAGAGCACCCCGTCATTTAACGTTTTTTTGGCCGTACAGGTCTTCAGGACCTCGCTAGGCTAATCGCCGCTTGCTCAGCCATTGTTTTCCTAGCCTACGATATCCCAGCTAGGACTTTATTCGCCTAGCAGAACAACCCGATTAGGATTCTAAACTCTTAGGTTATATGTACAGCATTTTTATTCACGTTGATTGTAAGCCTTGGTTGTTGTTGAGGTTGCACAACCCGAGCAGGCTTTTGCGTTTGCCTGAGGAAGTACTCTCGTTTGTTTTTGGAGATATTACTATTGGCGTCATTTTATCGTTATTCCCATGGCCAGTTAACAACGGTATGTCCCTACACTTGTCATATCTTGGGGCCTGCTTGATCTAACAGTTCAAAATTCGATGCGAGCCTCTTAAGCAGCAATCCGACTTTCCGTCAGAAGAGCCTGGTCGATGCGTTAGTACTTTCATTTCACTTTCTTTAATATAGGAGTGACAGTTTATTATTGTGTTAGAGTAACTTTAATTAGCCTTCTTGTGCTTGTTTTTGCATTAAATTATTCCAGTGATTTAATTAAGCTCTCTATCTTTTTCCTTGTATACATTATTAACGTCATTGTATGTTGTTTTGATCAGGCGGTATCAAGAGATCATCAGCCGGTAGTATGTAGTGCATTTATACCGAGTTAGAGGATACCCCTCTATCGCAGATTTATCTCTGGAAGGTATAGGTGTTTTTGGTGCCGCCGTCATTATAAGTTCGAGGGTTGGATCTAGTGTTACTGTTGTGGCTGTGTGCCTTTCTAGTCCAATGATTAAAGGCCCTTTGTTTTATACGAGTCCCGGTCGTAACACATGGCGGACCTTGCTTAGACTTAGAGAAATATTGCAGGAGTGTTGTTGTAATTTGTTTTTTTTTTAAAGGAATATAGTGGACACGGATTTTTTTTTTCCCCCTCCGCACGTAGTATAACACGTTAAGAGTCCTTCGAGCATTGATATTTTTTGAGTGAATAGTGCTACATGAGAGTTTAGGTATTCCTGTTTTTTTTTTATAAACGTTGAGAATTTTCGGTGGACACTATGTCTGCCGACGGATCAGTGTACAGGGGGGACACAGTACGGGAAGCAGGCTCTGAGGTGCAGAGGCTGGGTTTGTTAGAAGGCATGAGAGTAGTAACTAGTGAGGAGGATGCAAGGAAGTTTCTGGAGGTGCCTATTACTGCTTACTGGGTGTCGGGGATTGATCGGTATGGTCTCCAGTGTTTTGGGCCACGGTTATGGGCATGTGGGCACTAGCAGCATGGGGAGAGGTGACCTCGTGGCCTGTGTGCTCGGCGGGGTGCGTGGGGCTTCGGGTGTAGCGGGAGCTGGGGCAAAACCGTCGACCCAGCCCCCATTCCACTCGACTCCTACCCATGGCGCCGCCTCGGGCTCCGGAACCGGGTACGGTACCCGCATGCCGATAGTCCACTGTCAGCGTGGTTTGCACTTGGGTGAGTGTCCCAATTGTTGCATTCTCCTCCTCCTCCAGGTCCTAACTGCAGATATTCTCTTCCAGCGTGAGATGGCTAAGATTCAGGAGAGAAGGGCCATTACGGGAGGCTGAGCTTCAGACTGAGCAGCGAAAGCATAAGGCTGAGCTTCAGACTGATGAGAGAAAGGCCAGACATTAAGCTGATCTTCAGGCTGGCTATACGACGTACGCTGCAGACATAGATCTTGGGAATTGTAGGGTGGAGTCGACAGGGCAGCGTCTCGTTTCTGGGAAATCGAGGTCTTGATCAGTCTTTTATCGGGCACCTTCTTACGTTAGTCCCTGTATTTTGACGAGTCGGGTGTCACCGAATGTTTCATATGCGTTTTGAGAAGAAGTGCCGGGAGCACCAATGGCCCTAGGTTAAGTGGGCAGCCCTTGTTTCCTCTAGGTTTGGGTTGGCACAGGACTCAAGGCATATGATGCCGTTGCCCTTGGAGTCTTGCGTCGATTAAGGATGTATTGTAAGGAGGCTTGCCTGCGGTCAATATGATTTACAAACCAGAGACGTACAGATTGAATTTCCGGGGTGTAATGAAGGGTCGTGGCGTGCACCTTTCTTGAGCATGCCCGGGCATCTGTCCGATGCAGTTGGGAATTGGCTGAGCCTCGGAGAAGGCAACGACGTTTCTGATGAGATAAAACAGTTTGATAGCTCTTCTCGAGACAGTTCTTTAAGTGTACCGGGCAGTCGATCTGACATTGAATCTTAAAAGAAAAGAACCCGAAAACTCTTCAGGGAGGCAACTGAGATGGCTGGACCGTAGGCCTATCGCTGATTCCGTGGGTGCGGGTCTTGCACATACGGAACGATGCAGGTAACAAGGGGCGCAAACACTCTACCCCCCCGAAATCAGTGATACACCAATATAACAATAACGCCAAGAGCAATGATATTAAATTCTGTCGCCTAAACCTAATACACGTCCTGTTTAAGAAGGGTCAGGGGCCCTTCGCCCACCTCAAGGGAAGCCCAAGGGGGAGTTAGAGTGTTTTCATTGTATGAGAAGGGGGCATTTTGCAAGAGCCGTGTCCAAGCAAGCTACCCTAAGAATGCCAGTTGTGTCTTTGGATCGCAAACATTGGGGTGTACCCGAAGTCGTCTGAAGTTTGCCCCCGGGGTATAACGTCCGAGGCTGGGACGAAGCCAGTGGAGAAGAATAGAAGGCTCGAACCCTGTCCCACGATGTCTTTTTGGCGGACATCGACGGGCCGTGGCTTGCGTGAAGTGGGCTGGTAAGGAAGACATGGAGTTGAGGCTGTTGCGAGACACGGGTGCCTCTCAGACTGTGATGAAGAACTTTACTGGTAGACCAATAACACGGCGACAGGTGGTTGTGGGGACAAGGTATCAATGCTATCAGGTCATTACCCGTTGGTCAGGATTGGAACTGGAGGTAGATGGTTGTGACACGGAGAGTTGGCTGTTGGAAGTTGTGGAGAACTTGCCTGTTGGGGGGGCGTCGACCTCCTTCTCCAGCAACGACTTTGTGGTTGCCTACTTCTGAGGTTTCAACCCTTAGTCGTTGCCCAGAAGCCGGCCGACGTGAGTAGGGAGGAACAGGAGTGGGTAGAGAGGTGTACAAGTACAACCTATGGCGTTGCGTTGTTACAAGGATCTCTTGCATCCAATTGGTCACAGCCTATTCCTCATTCCTTCGAGATCAGCGGACGGAACCGGTAGGAAGGTAGCAAGCTAAAGTTGTGGAGTTTTGTGAAGTTTTGCTCCAGCGGCTCTCCTTAGCGGCACACTTGCCTTCAGAGGTGAGCTCCGGAGTGGCCCCAGAACCTGTCACCCCTAGTGACATGGTTGGCGTGATGTGGCACTCCGCGATCTTGTAGTAGTTCCCAGTTGGAGGAGAGTTGTGGGAACGGGACTATCGCAACACGAGGAAGACGGGGAACCATTGTCATGTGAAACCTGTGTGGAGGTAGTTTGTGAGGCAACCACCTGAGCAGGCCTACTGTCCCTGCGCTGGTCTGCAGCGCGCCAATGGTGGAGAAGGAAGGGCGGGGCAGTAGGGCACAGGTGGAGGAGAGTTGGGATTGTCATGTCTCGGCGGAGCAGTGATCGGGGGACACGAGTCTGGTGGCTGGGGAAGCGCTAGAGCACCTGCCTGAGGCAGCAGTGTGCCAGCGCTCCAAGCACCAGCTCCGGTTCATACCCCACCTGGTCGTGCCGAGCACCCGAGCCTCACACCTCAGGCAGGTGCAAGATGTTTTCGCGGGCAGGTCACCTGAATATCAATCAGACCGTTAGCCCATGTTTCGTTTCGGTTGGGTTCAAGGTGGGCGACGAGGCTTGGACATGGTTGTCAGGTCATGGTCGACCCATGGCGTGCCAAGGGTGGTGGTCTAAAGGAGGACATTGAGCAGATTGGTGAGGTTGGCTGTGGAGTGGGGGGGATGTGCCGTCGGGTCGGTCGTCGCATAGCCCTCACCAATGCTGCTCTAGTCGAAATGCAACAGCCCTACCATAGATCCGACTGTATCTGGCCATGTCGCTAAAAGCGGTGGATGCTCGGCGCAGGCAGATGTACTATAAGGAATGCGGGGGTGCGCAATGTACGGTGTCGGTGGGGAAGCCTTAGCAATAATGAACTATAGGAGTGACTGCACAGGTGGTAATCTGATTGTCCTCTCATGACCTGGCTGTTCTAGCGACGAAGGTGAGAGAAGGAGGGAGATCTACAGGTTAGAGAGCTAGCGGTCTCGGCTGGGTTGTGGGAGGGCATCTAGCCCATGTTGTTTCTGCGAGATAAGTTGTTTACTAGGCTGTGGCAATCGCATCCCGCATGTTTGTTGCTTCGCCAGGCCTGATGTACAGGGGTAGAATCCGGAACATGGAGGCTGGAGACAGTGCAAGGCTCAGTTTAATTCCCGACCGTATAAATCCTGCTCAACAGCCTGTCGTGAAAACAGAGCTAGACGACATTGGGAAAAAGGGTTCTGAGGGATAAAGGATATCGTGAGTGGGTCGTTGCCAGTGAGTTTCCAACCGGGAGTTGGAGTGGCAAGAATCCGTGGTGTGTGGTGAGTGGTAAGAGTGTGGAAGCATTATCCCTGGACAGACGCCTATCCCTTACCTAGAGTTGACCGATACCATAGACCGCATTCGGGGCTCTTTTGCATCGCTAATCACGAAGGTAGAACTAGTGAAAGGTTATTGCCAGGCCTGTTGCCGGAAAGAGCGAAGAGAAATGCCAGTCTTGTGATGAACTTGGGCAGTTATCAGTGTCAGGTGTTGTTGTGCTGCCGGAACACAAGTTGGATGTGTGGCATGCTAACGGCACTCATAATGTTTTGGCTGATTGTTTGGCACGGGAGGGTTTGTTTGCAGAAGAACCCTCGCCGTTCAGTCAGTGTGTGTTGAGAGTGGAGAAAAACTAGGCTTGCCCCTGTAGAGCAGCCGCCAAAAAACAAAATTAAAATTAAACAAAAAATCACATAAGAACTCTTTCTTTTGATAGTTAATTGTAAGTTGCCTATGTTATAGCTAAAGTCCTAAGTTGAACCTGTCTTTCACTTAGGAGGCTGGGCTCAGTGAAGCACGCTCAGGGATCATAGCAGGCTAAAATTATACTATTATGTTTGGGAGGGTTTCTATGATTTTATTTATGCTAAAAATTTTGTTTTGTTTATGATTGAGCTTTGCATTTCATTTCTGGCGGAGTGGCTTGTTGTGGCGGATCTTGTCGGCATTCTGCCTTGTCAGATATGGTGCTCGCCTAATGTTGAGCGTCCCATATCTTGGGCGGGGTGTGACGCCTACCAGTGTTGGCAGAATCGCCTCCCGGTAGCCACTAGCGCTCGCCAGCGCAGTGAAATGGGCTACAGTTATCAGAGAATGTTGTTCTTTCTTTCATAGTGTTCGTGTTGTTACAGACAGTCCCGTGGTGGTCTTTATTTTCGTCTGTGACAACGGGAAGCATTTTATATCATGAGTAGAACATAAGATGCATTGTAGTGAGGTTGAGAGAGAAAGAGCGAGCGAGCGGCGTGGGGGCAGTGAGTGTTGATTTCCTCCTCCCTCCTCCCTCCCGGAGGAGTTGCTCGCCCGCGTGGTCTTTCTCTCGGTTTTGATTGGCTGGTGGTTCCTGGCGCCTTCTGGAGGCCTGCTGCCTTGTGACGTATCGGCCTCTGATTGGCCGACCACCATGCCTTTGTGTGATCCTGAGGGTCCTGAGGAGCTACCTTCCTCAGAGCTTGCCAGACCAGCATACCCTTCACACCTCCCTTGCTACCTGTCCCCGACTTCTACCTATAGAGCACTTTCTCTCTCTCTCAACTTCTTACCTCTCATTCTTCCAATCTATTTAACATCATAACTCCCCTTTGGTTCTGCACGATTTCATACTCGGCCATCGTATTATATGCTGAAGCTCTCAGATATTCCATGTTTAGTTAGACATTATGGAGGGGTTAACATTTTGTCTGTAGAGGTTCGACACACTCTCGGTATCTCCCTACCTTTTGCTTGGTTGTCTGCTGGACTGGGGTGAGGCTATTGTTTGTTGTGATTTCCGATGTGTACCAGGTTTTGTTGAACCTGTATAATCGCAACGGATACGTGGGAAGCCTAGGTTGTCTTTCTGACTGTGTACCTTGTGAGTTTAGCACTGTGTTGCGAGTGAGGGCTTTTGCCTCTGCCACCCAACACTGTGCTAACTCGTTTTGCTTTGACTTTGAGAGGGTCGCCAGGAGAGAACCAGATACTAGCGAACTGGATCTCTCAAGAGAGCACCCCGTCATTTAACGTAATTATGCCGTACAGTCTTAATGACCTCGCTAGGCTACGAGCCGCTTGCTCAGCCATTTGTTTCCTAGCCTTCCCAGCTAGACTTAGTTGCCTAGCAGACACACCGATTAGGATTATAAACTCTTATGTTATGTATGCAGCATTTTATTCACGTTGATTGTAAGCCTTGGTTGTTGTTGAGTTGCACAACCCGAGCAGGCTTTTGCGTTGCCTGAGGAAGTACTTCTTTTGTTGTTGGAGATAATACTATTGCGTTATCGTTATTCTCATGCCAGTTAACACTGTATGTCCCTACACTTGTCATATCTTGTTCCTGCTTAATATAACTGTTCAAAATCCGATTCGATCATCTTAAGCAACATCAGACTTTCTTCAGAAGATTCTTGTTCGATGCTTTAGGACTTTCATTCACTTTCTTTAATATAGGAGTGACAGTTTATTATTGTTTAGAGTAACTTTAATTATACCTTCTTCTTGTTTGCATTAAAATCATTCCAGTGATTTAATTAAGGTCTCTATCTTTTTTCCTTGTTACATTATTAACGTAATTGTATGTTGTTGTGATCAGGCTGTATCAGAGATCATCAGCCTGTAGTAGTAGTGCATTTATACCGAGTTAGAGGGTACCCCCGCTATCGCACATTTAACTCTGGAGGGTATAGGTGTTTTTGTGCGCCGGCATTATAAGTTCGAGGGTTGCATCTAGTGTTATCGTTGTGGCTGTGTGCCTTTCTAGTCCAATGATTAAGAGCCCTTGTTTTATACGAGTCCCGGTCGTAACCAAGGAGAGACATATTTCAATTCACTACACTCCTTACAGAGTGTGCAAAATATTATCTGTCTTCTTGAACTGCTCAACTGAGGAAATGTTTACAACTTCTGAGGGAAGTTTCTTCCAGCTAGAACAGATCTTAAATGGGGAACAGTTTCCACAAATACTAGTGTTTAACCTTTTCATTCCAACTGCCAGCCATGGTTGCGTATTGTATTCATATAGAGGGCTACACGTTTTTGATATGATACACATTATCAAACCCATTATTTACTTTAAAAACTTGAATGAACTGAACTCGTAGTCTGCGTGTTGAGAGAGAGAGAGAGAGAGAGATAAGCAGATAACTACAGCTGAGATTCTTGTAACCCACGTTGTGTATAGAGACTCATTTTGAGAATATAATTATATAGTATATTGTATTAATAGATTCCTAATACACAATAAATGTTGGCCATTGTAATCATGTGCAATGATGGTTTAACAATAATTTGCAATGCATGAGAACAATCGTCGATAATCAATAACTGCCAGCTAGAGAAGGAAGTTCGGGGCAGACTTGGACCCGACTCCCCCCTTCCACCTGCCCAGGGTGGAGTAGGGAAGGAAGGACCCACCCCTGAGCAACTTTTAGTACGTGTGAGTGTACCAATGAAAGTTAAACGAACGAGTTAAATTAAAAACCCACCATGGTTCAACAGTGAATTCCGTAATGTACGCAAATAGAAAGAAAATGCTCAAGTTTAAACAAATGATTGTACTAATGACCAAGTAAATACAACCTCGCTAGAAGAAATGTTAAGAAAGTTATTAAATCCGCTAAACGTGATTATGAAGTCGCTATAGCCAAACAAAGTACCGATAACCCAAAACATTTGTATAGCTATGTAAATAACTACTGAGATATATGGAGCGGAATATGCCCATTAACTTGAGATGATCAAATAGTGGCAGCCAGCATAGACATTGCAAATACACATAACAAATATTGTTGTTCTCTTTTCACAAACGAAGTAATGAATAATACAAATCATAGGGCAGTAACAACCAAACAAATAGTAGGAATTAGTCCCCAGAGTCTTGTTGATATATAAATTATTAGCTTTACATATTTAATTTGCGCTGATAGTAGTATCAGTGCAAGTGAAGTATTACGTAAATTAAATATATAAAATATCAACAAGACTCCGGGGCCTGACAATTACCATAATAGGATAGTAAATCAAGCAAAAGAAGAAATATTTGAATCCCTGACCATTATCTTTAACTTATCACTACACCAGGATTGCGTCCCTATTGATTGGAAAACAGCCAACATTACATCTATTCACAAAGAAGGTGATCGAGCCAAAGCTAGTAATTACAGACCTATAAGCTTAACATCAGTAATAAGACAAATTCTTGAAACCACTCGGAGAGGGAGAGAGAGAGAGATGATCGTAATGCAACATCTAGGTCGTCTGGCAATAAATTGATAGATAGATAGACCTTAAGTATTCCCAATTCAGATGCGGATCAGGATATTATAAAGTATGTATATACGTGAAAATATATAGTCATTTCCCAAAAATCTATTTCCAATTACATGATATTACGAATTGTTGTGGAGAAATGTCTGGAGAAGCAACAAAAGTTGTATGTTGCCTTTATGGACTATTACAGAGTGGATAGAAAGGTATGTGGAAAGTACTTAGAATATACGGAGTAGATGGCAAGTTGCTGAAAGCTGTGAAGAGCATGTATGAGGGAGCAAAGGCGGCAGTACGTGTGGAGAATGAGCAGAGCGAGTTCTTTGATCTGAATGTTGGGTTGATACAGGGGTGTGTGATGTCTCCGTGATTGTTTACTGTATATATGGATGGAGTCATGAAAGAAATACAAGGAAGAGCAGTGGATGTTGGTGTATCGCTGATAAGGGAGGGAAAGGAGTGGAAGCTACCTGTACTGCTTTTTGCTGATGATACAGTTATGATGAGTGATAATGAATGGGAGTTGCAGGGTCTGGTAAATATATTTGGAACAGTGTGTGAAAAACGGAATCTGAAGGTAAATGCGGGGAAGAGCAAGGTTATGGTCTTCGAAAGAGGTGAAGCGACAGAGTGTGAGGTGAAGTTGAACGGTCAGACTATGGAGATTGTCAGTTCATTTAAGTATCTGAACAGTGTGTTGAGTAAAGATGGGACTATGGATGAAAAATTGCGGGAGAGGGTGCAACAGGGGAAGAGGGTTGTAGGAACGATGCAAGCAGTAATAAGAGATAGGGTGGTCAGTATGGAAGTGAAGAAGTCCTTGCATGACAGTCTGGTAATCCCGACACTGACTTACGGAAGCGAAGCATGGACATTGGGGGAGAGCCCCAGACCAAGAGTGAGAGGGGAGGAAATGAGTTACTTGAGAAGTGCGTGCGGAGTTACATGGAGGGATAGACAGACAAATGAGGAAGTAGAAGGAGGTGTGGTGTGGAGGTAGATGTGCTGGAAAGTGTGAAAAGGAACACCTTGAGATAGTTCGGCCATATGGAACGTATGGGAAGTGAGAGAATGACTAAGAGGATGTACGAGAGCGAGGTGGAAGGACAGAGAGGGAGATGTAAACCGAGAGGTGGAAGGATGGAGTGCAGAAGTATATGGATGAAGGCGGTGCTGGTTGGGAGGAGCTGTGTCAACTAACTGGGGACAGAGGTGCATGGTGGAGGTTCGTTTGTGGCCACCCCTTCGGGGATCACGGCGTCAGGCAATAGATAGACGAATTTTAAATTAAGGCATCAATAGAGGAACAAAAGAAATACCGGTAGTATACCGGTTTGTGCCTAATGATGTATGTTACCCATATCTCACCCCCCCCCCCCCCCCCCTTCCCACACGCTTCTGCCGCCTCCCTTTCTTTCTTCCCTCCCAGCCTCGTCATGACTTTCGGTGGTTCTAGTCCGGCTGGGATTATAAAACACATTTAGTACAAAGTGTACTTACTTAGACAGGTTGCCGACCAAGGCTGACAAGGTGTCAAAGCCACTTGCATAAATGTCTAGGTATATAGTATAATAGTTCAAGCATTTGGTGCATTGTTTAATGCAGCAATGTTCATCCAAGAACATATAGATATTTGACAGGTCTACTTATCTTAGTAGTGAGATCCAATACTGAGGTGAGTCAAGCCTGTCTGTGAATCGTTACCCAAGCCAAGTATATAATGGTTTGAACTCTCATAACAAATGTACGTGGCCCTGATGATATCTATGCAGAAGGTATGGATCTACATGTGCTCCGTACCTTGTTATATGTGAATCATGGATATTCAACAGTAACTTGAAGACACACATCTCTTTCATGGATGAGGCAAATCGATGAATCATGTAGAGACTTACCCAGGATGGGAGATTAGTTAAAAAACCTGTCCATATTATATTTACAAATTATGAAATGGGATATAATTCAATCTAAATCCCAGCAATCATAAGATAATTTTGTAAACAATGAATAGAATTAAGCAAATGCTAGCTGTAGCATATATATTAACAATGAGACAACAACAAGTAAGGTAACACAGGACATGCAATAGGTTTTCAGTCAAACACAGGAGCAGGGTAATGAATTATCCGTAAACAGATGTTATGAAGGACAATTATATGGATGCAGTTTCCAGGTGCCTCCAGCCTCACCACTGGTCGTAGGATATGGCTTCCATGAAACTTCCCCTCGTTGTGGTGACAATGAGGAGATGCCATGCGCGCGCGCCAGCGTTCGAGCTTTCACTTTGGAGTTGGTACAAAGCAGTGCAAAGGAAATCAAGCAACAACAAATCTAGTGACCCCTCTAGGCTGCTTGTCCTCGAAAGCACTGAGGATCAAGTGTCCAAACAGTGGTTTAGAGTGAGTAAGGGAAAATTGGAAAGGGAACTACTGCCCTGGAACTACTGTCCGTGTCAGGATTAGGAAGTTAGTAGGGGGCAGATAGTGATGAAGGCAATGCCAGTATACTCGCGTATCTGGCAATATGTACCAGTAGGCTACTTGTGCAGTTGCAGTTTGTTTTTAACCTGAATTACTATTGATGCACAACTTAAGGCTTGACTGGTACAATGGGGTGAGCTAACAACTTCTTGGTTGCTAATACTTTGGTGGCGATCGTTGTTGACTTGTATGACTTGCTGGTGCACAAAATTGTACTTGGCTGATTATGAATTGTGTTAGAACGTGGTGTTTAGCCAGTGTCGTGTGAGGGGGTGTCTCGTTGCTCTCCGGTATAGGGCGTTTCCCCACTAATCGAATGGAGATAAACGGACAATACTTCAAAAGCGAATCTAGTTAGTCATAGTGAATTAATCGAGTGCATCTAATATTAAGCAAATATTAAATGACAACCACAGTAGTGAACAAATGCCTATATTAGTGCTGTGTCCAACGGTTTTTGAAGGTGCCCAGTGCTCCGAGGCCCAGAATAAAAGCTATCCTGGCGTATATCGAATGCCCACAGATGTCAATCATAATAAGTAAGTTTCCTTCGAGCATAATTATATCATAATAGATTATCCAATAGTATCATATTATTCAATTAAGAAGTGAAATTTCCTTCTGTAAAAGGAGAACATGTGATCAAGTGAAAAGAAAATATAATCTAGAGTTAAACCTACGTATTGTCACCCACACAGTACCAAACAACGCTCACCCACCGACGCTCACCTCAACCCCCCTACACACGACACATAATGACATAATTTTCAAAAGACTGACTAAACAAATGATTATTATCCTATTCTCCAACCCTCTTTACTTAATATTGCCCCATCATAAAGTCCAGCCATAGTAAAGTAAAATAGTGATCAACTAAAACAAATATATAATTGAAGTAAACATCATGTATTGACACCATAGCACAAAGGGCACCTAAACTCACCACCTCACCCTATACGTAGCAAACTAAATTTAGAAATGCCTGGCTACACGAACGTGTAAAAAAACGCACTCCCAGCTCTTCTGACGGAATTTTTAGCTCACAAAAAGCCCATCACACCGTATGCATTGGAAATAAATAAATGGATATATATATATACAGTATATATATATATATATCTATATATATATATATATATATATATATATATATATAGATATATACATATATATATATATATATATATATATATATACACAGTATATATATATATATATATATATATATATATATTACATATATATATATATATATATATATACAGTATATATATATATATATATATATATATATATATATATATATATATATATATATATATATATATATATATATACAGTATACTGTATATATATATTAGGACTAAATTATAGCAGTGGTAGTGTTACCCACCTAGCCACCGTCCACCCACCCAGTAATGTTAGCATATAATAAAACAATTTAAACAGCCATACAATAAAGTTATCACAATAACTACGATAAATAATGGTTTTCATTACATGTACTAAATGGAAGCAAAAGTCTAAGGACCTAAGTGCTAGTTACCCATCAGCAATGCATGGGTAAACACAACAAGAGTAAAAGGACTTACATCATTTATGTAAATTGTTTTAACCCTTCTTTGGCAGCACCCGGCTATAGTCAAGTGAAATAAATGTGGCCTATGTGGTGGTGCCCGGCTATAGTCGCATGTAATGTTGAGCACGTAATATGCTCTGAGAGAGAGCGGAGCGGTGGGAGGAGCGTAGGTTACCTCATGACCGCTCGCCACGGTGGCTGTGGAACTACTGAGATGTACTCCGCCCTAGCCCACCCTCTCTCACTCGTTTCACACGTAATAATGTAAGGAAATGACCGTATTTTACCGATTTTGCCCTTTGGTTGCACGATCATTGCAAGACAACCAGTGATCGTAGAAGGATGGTTCTGGTGACATTGGAAAGCTCAGTTAACGCCCTTTCAGGGATACATACTTGTATTACGCTCTGGCTCTTGTTTATGCATGAAAACGAGCACGGAAACAAGCTCGTTTACGGTAAAACCCCCCACTGGGCGGCACAGTCAAATATACTCCACCACCCGCTCTTTGAGTGTTAATGAAATAGATTAGCCTAAATAAAACTACATGATAAAAGACACTCCTGCCATGCTACAAGAATTTACTGACGTCTATCTCTATCTATCTATTACCGGACACCATGATGACTTAAGGGGTGGCCACGAACGAAACGCCCCTATCCACTTATGTCTCCAGTCAGTCGATGCCCCTCCTCCCATCCAACAGCGTTTTCACGCATATACTTCTTAACTCCATCATTACACCTCTCTCTGTCAACCTCTTATTCCACTTCACTCTCGTACACTCTCTTAGTCATTCTATCGTCTCACATACGTTTCAAATGGCCGAACCATCTCAAGGTGTTCCTTTTTACACTTTCCAGTACATATACAGTACATCCACACCGCACAGTTCTCGTAATTCCTCATTCGTCTGTCTATCACTCCACGCACTTCTCAAGTAACTCATTTCCACCCCTCTCACTCTTGGTTTATCACTGCCGTAAGTCAATGTGGGGAGTACCACACTGTCATGCAATGACTTCTTTACTTCCATGCTGACCACCTTATTTCTTGTTACTGCTTTCAGCGTTCCTACAACCCTCTTCCCCTGTTGCACACTTTCCCGTATTTCTGCATCCATACTCCCATCTTTACTCAACACACTACCCAAATACTTAAATGAGCTGACTTTCTCGATAGCCTGACCATTCAACCTCACCTCCTACTCATTGGCTGCAACCGCTTTCAAAGACCATAACCTTACTCTTCCCTGCATTTACCTTCAGATTCCGTTTTTCACACGCTGTTCCAAATATATTTACCAGACCCTGCAACTCCCATTGACTATCCCTCATCAAATATGTATAGTGTGCGATATTGGATTCAATAAAAGGAGTACAACTTCACAATGTAGTAGTTGTAATGAAACAGTACACGATCGATGTACTTACGTTACTAGCAGAAAAGAAGTGGAATGCGATAAATGTAGGGAAGTAGCTATTAACCCGGGAGCTGCGGGGAGACTCTTAAGAGTTCCCCCGGCGCACTGCGGGAAGACTCTTAAGAGTCAGAGAAAATAAAAATCAACTTTTGACATCGAAAAAAAAATATTTTTTTATATTTTTTTTTTTTTTTTTTTTTTTTTTTTTTGGCCCCTGGGCCATGCAAAATCTCAGTCCTCTACCTCCCCTCCTTCCCCACTTTCCTCCTCTCCTTCAGTTATCACCTATTTTCCCTGTTATTCCCTTATTCTGAGGTATATTTTCGTGCTAACATTAGAAATCCGATTGGAGGGTGTGGTCATCACTGATAGCAAGCGAGTGCAAGAGAGAGAGAGAGAGTATGATCGACTGTGTCTCAGTGGCCTTGGGGGAAATTGGCGGGAAAGCAGATTGCCTCACCCATACATTATACAACTCGCGGGCTATATATCCGATTTTGACCATCCAAACGCTGTTTTCACTCGTTTTATTGTTGTTTCAGGTTAATACCTTTATAATCAACCCATAATAGGCGCATATGGATAAATATTAATGCTATTAATGGCACAATGAATATTTTAGTGACGGAAACACCTCAAATACGTCAGCACAGGGGGACGTTTCCAATTACCCCCATGCGCACTTCAGAGGTTAAAGGTCCTAAAATCATTTGTGAAATATGTGAATCAATCATAACAAGAAAGCAAAGGATCATAAACTGTGTTAAGTGTAAAACTGTAGCTCACATGAAGTGCATCTCTAAGAAGACCAACAGTGAAGAACGGGAATTTCTATGCAACATGTGTGCCTTGCATTCATTACCGAATATTAATGTAAATGAACCAAGTATTAACAACTCAGAATCCAGACAGGACACATTCAAAATCAAAGATGAATACAGAGTGTTCACCAACAAAGGGCTCCATCTTATCCACATTAACGCCAGGTCAATGTAACATAAATTGTCAGAAATAAACTTGTTAGCTAATAAGGCCAAAGCTTCAATAATTGCAATCACAGAAACCTGGCTGGATTCAAGTATAAACGACGGTGAAATAAACATTCAAGGTTTCAACATGGTTAGGAATAATATCAATAGGCATGGGGGAGGAGTATGTCTGTATGTAAAAAACAACCTCACACACAACTAGGACCGACTTCCATGTAGAAAATCACGAAGCTCTGTGGATCGACCTACACCTGCCGAGGACAAGACCCATCACAATTGGGCCACCAGACGACACACAATTCTTGACCCAATTTGAACGAACTTTGTCATCGCTAGACCCTCGGAATGAATCCATTATACTATGGGATTTTAACCTGTGTTACAAACAACGAAATAATAGGCTTGTACGAGAATATAGGCATATACTGACAATGCACACTCACAAACAACTCATCACAACCCCCACACGTATCTCTGAGTACACTGCCACAATATTAGACCACATAAACTGTAACAGAGAGGACAAAATATCCCAATCAGGGGTTATACAGACTGGGATAAGTGATCACTTCGTCACATATTGCACACGGAAAACCACAAAAATTACCCTAGAGAATCACAAGGTTATCAAAACAAGGTCACTCAGAAACTACAACAAAGAAGCATTTCTGGACATTTTATGGAATACAGACTGGTCTCCAGTGTTTGGAAGTACAAACGTTAATGACGCAGGGGTTGGCTTCAGAACCATCATCACAAACATCCTAGACGAAATAGCTCCTCTGAAAGACATACGAATTAAAGCAAGGTCAGACCCATGGATCAACAATGACATACTACACCATCTGGAACACAGAGACAATCTGTTAAAAAGGCTAGTGAAATATAGACAGGATCAAGGTCTGAAACATGAGTTCAACAGGGCCAGGAATAAACTAAGTAGAAAAATCAAATCAGCTAAAACTAATTATTTCCACAATAAGGCAGAGGAATATCAGAATAACCCAAAGAAACTATGGAGGCACCAAAAAACAACAGGCTACAGCAACAAGGCAAGGGATTTGTCTAACACTAATATTGCTCTCAACATTAATGATCAGGTTTGCCACGATAAACGACAAATTTCAACCTACTTCAACACCTTCTTCACCTCCATAGCAAACACACTTGCACAGAACCTACCGCAACCTCTCAATAACTACACGACAACAACGGCCACCTTTCGAAATTTCTACAGAGATAAAGGCATACACCCGAACAGATTTGGATTGCAAAATGTTACACCAAAATACACTTTTTGACGAGCTCTCTAACCTAAATGTACATAAAAGCACAGGACCAGACAAAATTCCTGCAAAATTTCTACGAGATGGAGCCA
Organism: Paralithodes platypus; assembly: GCA_032716605.1. Taxonomy (NCBI): domain Eukaryota; kingdom Metazoa; phylum Arthropoda; class Malacostraca; order Decapoda; family Lithodidae; genus Paralithodes; species Paralithodes platypus. Next base: position 25,761,317 of record CM064566.1, read on the forward strand.
TTGGTATAGCAGGTCCCCTAACGCACATCATCAACCTGTCAATTAACACCAACACTGTACCTGCTGAACTGAAGGAAGCTATTGTAACCCCTCTATTCAAGAAAGGAAATAAACTAGAAGTTGGCAACTACAGACCATTTAGCATATTATGTATTGTATCTAAAATCCTTGAAAGAGCGGTATACACCCAAATTGAACACTACCTCAAAGAAAATGATCTATTTTATAAGTTTCAATCAGGTTTCAGATGCATGTACTAGACTGACTCCTGTCTCATCCACTTAACAGATCACATTCGTAAAGAAATGTCTAAAGGTAACTACACCGGTATGGTTCTTCTTGATCTACAAAAAGCGTTTGACACAGTAGACCATGATATCCTATGTAATAAACTACAAGCAATGGGCATTGGATCTGTGAACTGGTTTAAATCTTATCTTAGTGGTAAAACACAAAGAGTCAAAATTATGATAATATAATTATCTGATCCTATTCCAATTAACTGTGGGTCCCGCAGGGAAGCATCCTTGGTCCCTTACTCTTTCTCTGTTATGTGAACGACATGGAACTGAGCGTCTCGTGTAAATTATTACTGTATGCTGACGACAGCGTGCTTCTGGTTTCCGGAAAAGACCCAATAAGTATTGCCGCTTCACTTTCCAAAGAACTAGAATCATGTAGTGAATGGCTAGTGGACAATAGACTATCTCTTCACCTGGGCAAGACGGAAGCCATCTTATGTGGGACAAAACGCAAACTGAAAGACATTGTGGGCTTCTCGGTCAACTATAATGATATTCCTATAACAACAGTGTCACAAGTTAAATATCTCGGACTATAACTGGACTAGAGTTTGTCAGGTGAATTTTTTTTGGAATCTATCCTGTGTAAGTGTAGAGCACGTATAAAATACCTGTATAGACAGGTGGGATGCTTGCCAGCGGCGACCAAAAAGACCCTTTGCCAAGCGCTTGTTCAATGTCATTTTGATTATTCTGTGTCATCCTGGTACTCTGCATCATCTAAATCAGCACAGCAGAAACTTCAGGTCACTCAAAATAAAATGGTTAGGTTCATGCTGAACCTAGGACCCAGATCACATGTTGGCCAGGAATAACTTCAGTCACTAGGTATGCTCAATGTCTCTGACAGGGCCAAACAAATCAGGCTCACTAATGCCTTCAACATTTTCTATGACAGAGCTCCAGAGTATCTTAAGAGTGATTTTGTTAAAGCAAATGAGAGGAGTGGACATAATACAAGAAACAGGATGTTTAATTTTAAGGTCCCGAGAATCCAAGGACAGGATAAGCAAACATTCTTCTTCACTGCCATCAAAGACTGGAACGACCTACCCCAGTCAGCCCGTGAAAAGAGAACACTGTATTCCTTCAGACGTAGCCTGAAGGAACACCTGAACCGGACAGCTGTGAGAAGGGAGCACCAAGCTTATGTCTACTACTAAATACGACATAAGAGATAGGCAAACCAAACTGAAATTATTACTGATTACGGATTACTGATATTTACCATAGGATGTAAGGTATCTTAAAATAACCCCCTAGAAATACTTTCTCTAAAGTATCTATTTCTTTTATCCTCCCCTTTTTCCCAGCTAACCTAATCCGACAAGGACCCCAATGGAAATACGCCTAACGGCCTTATTGGGCTATCCTTAGTTGGAATTATGCAAAGCTGGTACATGTCATATTTGTAACATACTATGTGGTACCAACTCTGTAAATTACTAACTGAATAAATATTAATATCATTATTATTATTATTATCAGAACTGTATCGTTGGCAAACAGCAGTACAGGCAACTTAAACTCGTGTCCTTCCCTTATCAGCAGTAAACCAACATCCACTGTTCTTCCTTGTATTTCTTTCATGACTCCATCCATATACAGTATATTGAACAACCATGGAGATATTCATATCAAAGAACTCGCTCTGTTCATTCTCCAAATGTATTGACGCCTTTGCTAACTCTTACATACTCTTCACTGCTTTCAGTAACTTGCCATCTACTCCATAATTATATTCTCAGTACTGTCCACAGACAGACCTTCTCTATCAACTCTGTCATAGGCCTTCTCCAAGTCCCTACAGGCAGCATACAACTTTTGATCCTTCTCCAGATATTTCTCCACAACACATTCAAAGCAAATATCTTCCTAAACCTGTCCTGCTCGTCACCTACCCATTTCTCCATTCTCGCTCTCACTCTCTTGATCACTACCCTACTGTACATCTTTGCTACTACGCTTAGAAGACATATCCCCCGGTGATTACCACACACTCCTCTTCACCTTATACAGGGGAACTATTATGCCTGTCTTCCAGTCATCAGGTGCACTTCCCTTCTCCCATGCTAGTTTACACATTTTCCATACCCATTCGATCACAATCTCACCACCATACCTTAGCATTTCCCCACACACTCAATCTATTCCTGATGCTTTCCCCATCTTTACTCTTTTCATGGCTCCACACACTTCGGACCTCTTGATCCTCACTTCCTCCTCCACTACTTCTCTTGTTCTCCCTCCCATACCCCATCCAACTATGTTTTCTGATGTTTCATTCCTTTTGTTCAACAATTCGTTGAAGTACTCTCTCCATCTCTCGACTCTCTCTTGCTTCACGGCTATCAGTCGCCCATTCTTATCTTTCACACCTTACTACTTACCTTACTACCCTGCTAATGTTCTTGATCTCTTTCCAGAACAGTTTCTTACACTCCCTCAATTGTACAATTAGATTCCTTCCAAATTCCTCATCTACTCTTCTCTTACTTTCCTTCACTACTCTCTTCATTACTCTCTTTTTCTCCAAGTACCTCTCCCATTTCTGTCTCTCCAAATCTTCATACCCTCCATTACCCAACCACTGTCTATACGGTTTCTTCTTCTTTTCAACAGCTAGTTTTACCTCTTCAGTACACCATACCGTATCCTTCAGTCTCCTCCATCTTCTCCTTACTCCCCATACCTCCTCACATGCTGCACACATTTCTTCCTTAAACACTTTGTTCACCTCTTCAACTTCCTCCATACCCTCAAGTCAAACCTACCTAGTCGTCTTTCTACTGCTCTCGTGAACTCTTCCCTGATCTCCTCTTCCTGTAACCTCTCCACCACTCCACCTCCCTCTAGCTCTTTTCACCTACTACCCCTACTACCAAAACGATATAAATAAACTTGAACAAGTTCAGCGTAGAGTTACAAAAATTATACCTAATCTAAAAAAAAAACATACGAGGAGCGTCATAGAGAATTAAGTTTATTTTGTTTCACTCAGCGTAGATTAAGAGGTGATCTAATTCAAATCTTCAAAATCATCAAAGGCATCGACAATATGAACTGTAATAAGTACTTTACAATCGATCAATCAAACTACACATGGGGATATGGCTGCAAAATTATTGGTTGTGAATTTGTGGAATGGGCTTCCTCGAGATGTTGTAGAATGCAGCACCATTGATTCCTTTAAACATCGCCTAGACAAGCACCTCGCCTTAAACTCTCAACTGATTGCACTTGTAAATGAATGACCTTTTTCTCACATACATTGTGTTATGTTATATATCCAAATTTGTCCCTGATTACATCTCCTAACCCTGCCAAGGACATTGGTCTTAAGGCAGTGCTTCCCTTTACAATTGTCCCTTACCCACTCTGAACTACTGTTGGACACTTTGAACAGCAGCGATTTAGAGAGCAAGCAACCTCAAGGGGTCGCTAGCACTGTTGTTGCTGGACTTCCTTTTCACTCCTTAGTACCCACTTCTTCTGTATCCGAATTTTAGCTACTACTGCACAATGGTCAGACAACCCCCCACCCCCTAATACCCCTATATACCATAGCATCTAGTACAAAATTCTTCATTAATTCTTCCACACAGATATAATCAATCAGTGTCTTTCGCTCCACTGTCTCTCTCTCCCTCCCCATATCCACTTTCCATGTGTACCTGTGTATCATGCTTTGTCGGAAGAAGGTTTTGGCTATCTACAGCCTCCCCACACATACGTCCACAAGTGCACTGCCATTCCCATTAACCTCTGACGGTACCCCCCACCCTCATACCACCCCATCAACTTAACTATCACCCACCATCCCATTCATATCTTCAATCAAAATATGGATAAAATTGGGCAAAAACGTCCAAATGGCCTTGTTAAGTGAGAATACTCCATCTCATTCTGACACAAAAAACAGTCCCTAACAAACTTAATTTCATGCTTGAAATTCATAAACAACCTTAGTCACTGGCTGTCACACTACAGTGATAGATTTTCACCTGTATGCGCTCACTCTCCCACACGCTCAAATTACTCTCAGCCTTTCAAACCCCCACAGTGTCCTTCAACCAACCACACCCCCACAAGTCACTTCTCAGTAACCCCCACTTCCTTCCCTCTTTATCTGCCCAACTGAGACCTTTCTGGCACCCAAAACTGCTGCCCAGACAGAAGGACCTTATGCTGTACCCGACTCCCCCGAGCAACAACAACATGAGAGGAAGGAAGGGGATAGCCCTCAAACTAAAACCAACTGTCATTTACCACAACCATGGAAGAACAGGGTGCTCCAACCACAACCAATCAAGAGACAGATAATGCTAGTTGGGAGTTGTCTGAACTGGTCCCAAAGGCAACACATGGATACCGGTACAAGGGAATTTGCATAATTTGTCACCACCTCAACACACTCGGGCACACCTACAGTAGATCACCTACACCAGTCCTGTATGCAGATATCACCTGAAATTAATGTGCCTCTCTGGACCAAAAGGTGAATTTAATGGAGTAAAATTCAGATTCGAGCACTCAAAAATGTGCATCATATATGATCAGAGATGTCAAATGCAGATTTGTTGAACATTGAAAATATTCTACCACCACCCACCCTCTGCTAGTCATCACTACAGAGTAAGACATAATACATGTTGTGATATCAATTGCCTAGATTTCCATATTAGGGGGACTTGGAGGAAAGCCAGAATCAATTCAAATCTTAATGATGAGACATGATGATACAGAGGAAAAGACATTTTGGGAAATGGCAGAACAAGGTGAACAAAATGCCAGAATTGAAAGAACAAATAGCCCAGCTAGAGTACCTACTGACCTTCCGAGCATGGCACAAGGATGTGCTCTACGAGCAACACCTGAAGCATCCCGAAGACTTTAGGTACAAATAGTAGGATAAATAGCACCTCCCCCCCCCCCCCTTGTTTGCAGATATCCAAGGTCTGAAAAATAAAATCACCAACAAAGTAGTAGGCTATTTATTAGGGGCCAGCTAGAAGAAGAAACACAAGTTATGCGGCTCTCACAGATTTCTCACAGGATCAGGAAGATAGCGAAGTATGGATTTTTGGTTATAACCTACATAAGGTGGACAAAACGCATAGAACACGTGGAGGTCTAGCCATGTACAGTAGCCCAACTAAGTTTTGCGACAAAATATTAGGTATGTGGCACCTGTCTAGTTTGCACTCCCGTCCCAAGCCCGTGTGGTCCTGTCTAGCAGAGACCCGTGGTGTCTAGGCAGCCCCCACCGCCTACGCTACCACAGCCAGGGCACACCGTACTCGCACACGTTGGGCGCTACATATGACAATATTGCTATCATTATTTGTTTGTATCATATTAGAAGGCTCTCTCTCTCTCGCTTTCGCTCTCGCTCTCTCTATCTCTAAATATAATAGATTTACGCGCGACAAACTTTGTAGATTAGCACACACACACACACACACCAGAATGGTAAGCGTCACTACTTTATAGATCCACATTGTATACATAACTTAAAATGAACACAATAAGTTGCATAGATTGTTATTTTATAATCTATTATACACTTGTTAGTGATTGTGTTAATAAGAGCCCCGGCCTCCTTAACACTATACTTGGTGTTGGTGTCAGCGACATTGGCTATAATTCTTATCCTTGGCCTTTCTATAACCCAGAAAGTGCTCAAGAAACGGGTAGTCAATTTCTACATCTATTTCCTGATCTACTCATATATTTGTGTTGTTCTTTATAATATGTTATACGGTCAGGATTAGCTCCAAGTTCGCTGACACCGGGTATAGATTTTATGAGTTATCCTAAACGATTATATGCATCAACACATGTATTAGATGTTACTCAATAAAATGTAATTTTTTACAGCTAAATGACTAAGAGACTTAATTTGTCCGAACGTTTATAGCATCTGAGGTGAAGCCAGTCATCTTGGGGGCTAATAAGTGATTGAGGTTTCCGAATGTTTGTGTGCGAACTGTTGTATGGATTCTTCCCCTGCCGCCTCTTGTTTTGCCTCCTTTCATGTGTTTCTTGTTGATACTCCCTACCCCTTATGGGAATAAGGGCTGGCTACTGACTAAATTACAAACGTCAAATTAAGAGTAGTATGCTGCTGTCACATTTGTTAAATGCTTAATCATCAATCTTGTAATGGAATTTAACCGTGTTGGCTCCGAGTATCTCGCTATCTATTAACCTTTCTTTTCCCAAGCATCGAATCGATAAACAGACAAAAAATAGCTTCAAAGATATTGACATGTCAGTAAAGTTTTCGATAAATATTCACATGAATGATTGCTGACTAAAGAAGCAGCTCATGGAATAGGGCGAACTATATTACGTGAATTAGACAATGGCTAATTAGTAGGAAACCAAAAATTAACATTAACAGTAGCCTATACAATCAGATTGGGTGTAGTGAAGGTTGGGGTCTTACACGATGGTCAGTTTTAGTTCCTCAATTGTTCATTTTTTACATTACCGACCTTGATTTAGGCCTAACTAAAAAGATTGGTAATTTTTCAAATGACACTAATTAAATATAGGTTGAATTAGTGATCCTGATAACGATTCATGCTCTCCAAAAATAATTTGATACACTACCCGAATGGTGCAATACCTTGTCAGTTGACATTTAATATAGATAAATACATGCAGTTTAGTGAACATTGGGAAATCGACAGAAATGTCAGGATATCAATATAACAATATTTGTTTCGTCAATAATTACGCACCATATATCTCCCGTATGAGGAGATTCAATAGCTCAATGCATTCTTGTGATCTCCGATTCCATTACCCATCTCCCTTACTCAAGGCCAGGGTAGCCAGTAACCACCAGCTATATCTCAGAAGAAAACATATATAATTTGTTCACCAATCTGAGTGGTAACAGGGGCAAGACGCAATATGAGTGGTATCTAGATGGCTAAATAACATGGAATTAAGTAACTCAATTATTACAAAAGGTTTGGAAGTCATAGTCAGTCGTGATATGAAACCAAAAAAGCAATGCAACATTGTTTGAAACCAGAGTTATTAATATGTATCTACAGTAGAAGCGTGAATAACAACAATGTAATTTTTAAATTTCACCCGTCCTTAGTAAGGCTTCACATGGATTATGTTTTTAATTTTGCTGTCCAGTGTCCATAGATTGATTGGAAGTTACGGTACAAAGAAGAATGGCAAAACAATCCAGAATAATAGAACATTAGAACATCGATAATATTCTAACGCCTGACGACTAAGGCCAAATGACACGGAGTTATAGCCAGAATGGGTTAGAACATTTAACAGAAGTAAACGATTATTGAGGTAGTGAATATCATGAAATACATGATATGGTCAGTACAAAAGAAAGGGGACTTGGGAAAACATTAGGCTTGCATAAATTAGAAGTGTAGAGTAAGAGAGGATATGATACAGATGCTGGAGTTGTAAGTGGGATCCACAAAGACGATGTGGAAAACGGACTGCTGCTCCGTGATAAACATGCAAACAGTTTGGTAGATATGTAAAATAGGCTACCGATTGCTACAGTAGGATCAATAACGACAGAAAGGTTTGACACATAATTAGATAGGCACATGGCTGTGATGTGCTGATTGTCAATGGGATCCGCCGTGAATGGGCCAGTCCATGGTATAAAGACTAATATTAGTCTTTATACCATGGGCCAGTCAGCCCCTGGAGTCAGCCCTCTGAAAAAATTCCTCTTCTATGTTTTGTGTGTATTTTAATGTTTATGTAGGCCTAGTGGAATTAGGACGCGTATTTGGCAGTTTATTCAGACTAGCATTATACTATTATATTCAGAGTAAAAAGGAGACTATTTTATTCAGACTAGAAAGGGAATATGAAAGTCAGAGGGTAAATATGACATAGTATGTGTCCCTATAATTCCTACAGAACCTCCTTAAGTTGTATAAACCCTCTAATGAAAAGCCCGATTAAACTGACAAAATTAGTCAATCCTAATGGGAGTAATGATTATATATTTATTGATCCTCATGATAAACTGGTCTCTCTATTCACCAATGATAGTTTAGGTAAGGTATTATGTATTATATTCGCAAACAAGTTATATGCATTCACTAAGGGGGGAGGGAAGTAATAGGGGAAGATCTATCCTATATTGCACAGATAGTGGCGGGCGAGGTGGCTAGGATGAGTTACTAAACCGAACGTGGTTGGTTTTTAGGTAAACAACCGATGGTATAGGCAGGAGTGGTTAATGTGCATATTATATCAAGTCATGCTAGCTTAATAGTATTTGGACAATATAAGTAAGGAGTTAATTAGTAAGTTAGGGGTATTAGTAGATGAGTAAAGAAATTAAGATGTTTTATAATGCTCGGTTAATATGAACTTAGCCAAGAGTGATATGATGGAAAGTATTACTCTGTATGATGATTATTATATAATTGTATGCACAATATCAACTAGGACTAACTCGCATGCCGTGTGTTCCTAGGCCTCCAACAGCGCAGTCTTCGACCCATGCGTGGTTGAGCTGAAAGTTTTCTTGTCTGAGAAAACAACTCTTGGTTGGGAGAGAGGTATCCTGACCAGGATTCGAACCCACTCACTCCAGGTATGTTTGGGAGAGTTAGGCACCGTAACCACTCGGCCATGAGCGGATATAAAGGAAGCAACCTTTATTCTTAACCCTCGCCAACTCGGCTAAGTGATACAATTTTAATCGTCCTGGTACTATTATGGAGCCTCTCTGACAGTATCAAAACAACTCGTGCCCAATAGTCAATGTTCTGGTCAACAAATAGTCGAGCGAAATCAAGCCTGGTTTGTTTGTGCCTCTTGGTTAGCTTTGGCTTGACAGCTGGTGATCTATGTTTATATCCCATCTCCTTTAATCTCTTGCGTATAGTCTCTGTAGAAGTTTGAAATTGCAAATGTTGCTTAGCTACCTCGGTGTTGGAGAATGGATGGTTATCCATATAGCCTACTGTTTAATATTTTGGTCCTGTTATGACGTGGTTTTCCGCTTAGCTCCACTTCTATGTTGGTCTGTTATTTGTCCTTCTTCCCACCTTTTTTGCCACCGGTAAACGTTCCGACACCCCACTCCCGCTCATCCCAACCATACTACAGCGTTCAGTAACCTTGCTGAATGGATGACTAGGTGTGATGTGGGTAAGAGAGTATTGAGGATTTTCTGATCACCTCAGTTTCCAATAATTACAGGTTCACGTTTTTTTTTTTTTTTTTTTTTTTTTTTTTTTTTACCGAAAACAAGTTCGACCTGGGAATATATTGCATGAAGTTTTAATGCATGGTTGGAGTGACTGTAGATATGCATGTAATCTGTAATCAGCCAATTGCCGATATCTGAATTTTGAGTGTTTGGTTGACCTGTACGGTACCCGTCCAGCTAGTAATAGACCACCAACACTAAACAAGACGTCGTAAGTGGCCTCTTATTCCAGAGGCCTATTTATACTGATAGGTCAAGAGAGGCGCATTGTGTAAGAAGAATTGACAAAATGTTTCTTTCCCGCCTGTGAATGGAACCCGTGTCCTATTGGCTGTGAACCAAGTGAGCTAACCAATATGCTACGGACCACTGTGTGTGTGATTCTGTAAATTAGAACTTAAATTATATACCCGGTAAACTAAATAATGTTTAGTTATACTCCCATATATTTCCATAGTAAACATAATTTCATCGAAGTTAGATTCTAATATCATGATACGGTAACGATAATGTTCTATATTCTAATATCATGATACGGTAACGATAATGTTCTATATTATAATAGTATCTCATAGAAACAGTAAGAACTTTAGCTGTATATTAATACACGTTCTTATCATTAATAATATTACCTGATGCAGATGTTGCAAATAGAACTACTCGTATAACCCAGCACTGCAAGATGATGCAGATTATAACATACCTGTATTATTTAAAGAGTGTTAATTAGATAAAAGAACACAATTATTTACGCCTCATTGTTTTATCAGGGAAACCAGCGTAGAATGTGGGTTTATAACACTGAACTTTGCCTTCCGTTTCTGTGTGTGTGTGAATCTACAAATAGTGTAGCGTGAAAATTGATTGATATTAACCTGAGAGAGAGAGAGAGAGAGAGAGAGAGAGAGAGAGAGAGAGAGAGAGACTGAGACTGAGACTTCTAATATGATACAAACAAATAATGATAGCAATATTGTCATATGTAGCGCCCAACGTGTGCGAGTACGGTGTGCCCTGGCTGTGGTAGTGTAGGCGGTGGGGGCTGCCTAGACACCACGAGCGAGGCCACCGAGAGTACCAGGCCGCGTCGACCATACTCTATCCCTCCATCTGTGCCTTTATCTCTAATTTCCTTTCCGGCCGTTCCATAGCCGCGGTTGTGGACGGCCATTGTTCACTTCCTCACTCTATAAACTCCGGTGTTCCTCAGGGCTCTGTCCTATCTCCTATTCTCTTTCTAATGTTTATAAATGATCTCCTTAACTGTACCTTAATTCCCATCCATTCATACGCAGACGACTCAACCTTGCACTACTCCATTAGTTTTTCAGAACACCCCAGCCAGCAATCCCTCAACGACAAACGTAATGAAGCCATAGAACTCTTAAATTCTGATCTAAATACTATTTCCAATTGGGGCAGAGAAAACCTTGTTAACTTTAATGCTTCCAAAACCCAATTTCTCCATCTATCTACCCGTCAGGATCTCCCAGCGGACTATCCCTTATTCTTCAACAATACAAAATCAACCCTTCATCTTCTCTCAATATTCTTGGTGTCTCTTTTTCTTCTGCTCTCATTTGGAAGGACCATATTACCAGTCTTGCTAAGGCAGCATCCCAGAAGCTGGGTGTGCTCAACCGCCTTAGGGGGTTCTTTTCCCCTGCACAGCTTCTTGCTCTGTACAGGGGCATAGTGCGCCCTTGTATTGAGTATTGTTCACATGTGTGGGGAGGTTCCTCTCACACTGCTCTCCTAGACAAAGTTGAAAGGAAGGCCTTTCGTATCATTAACTCCCGTCCACTCACCAACTCTCTGCAATCTCTCTCTCTCCGCCGCAATGTTGCATCTCTCTCGCTATTCTATCGCTACTATAATAATCAGTGTTCCTCAGAGCTATCCCAGTGCATACCACCTCCTTTACGTAGGGCACGTGGTACCCGTCTTGCAACTCAATCCCACCCCTACTCTGTGCAGCTCTCCAACCCAAGAGTGAAACGTTACTCTCAAACTTTCTTCTACTCAACAGCTGAGCTCTGGAACTCTCTCCCAGAATCAGTCTTTCCCTCTTCCTATGACTTAAATTGCTTCAAACTCCGTGTGTCCAGGCATTTTGGCTCGAACGTCCCTTGATTTTGGCCCTGTCACTCTTTCAACTATGGGGGAGGCACTCGCTATAGGCAGTTATGCCTTTTGCCTCCCTCAATCACATAGAAAAAAAAAAAAAAATAAAATAAATACTGTGACGTCACCAAGGTGGTGCGACATTCACGGACCGCTCTGTCTCCCAAGTCTATAATTAATCTCCCTTTTATATTTTATCAGTTTAGTTTTAAATTAAAGTACACATAAAACTATATTTATCTTTTACTTTGTACGCAAAAATATATTATTATATATTATTATGCCGATATTATAACAACATACTTTGGTATTTACTGGAAATTACACTCATACCTTGAACAAGTATTTGTACAAGATGAAAATGTATTACAAATATATCACTATTACTTTTTTCCTATTGGAAAATATAATACAAAATGCAATTATTCATTGCTATATTTTATACACAGCCAATAAAGAGAGCCTTACTGGAGAGCCAATATAAGCGACATCCACTATTATTCGTGAACAAATACATATAAGTAACTAACTAAATGTATTACTATATACATTAATATAAACATATAATTAATGTAACACACACAAACACACATATAAAGGAATGACCTTTGTACTAGGCCTAATCCAATCTCCGTTCCGGGATTATACTTTTTAAATCCAATTCCCTTACTTAACCACACCTGCAGACACACTCACCTTCACAATCACAATCACACACACACCTGCAGTCACACACACACACACACACTCACAAACACACACACACACAATACAATAATTATACAATACAGTACACATAGTCTATTTGTCTAGGGTTTGAAGCTTTCTCTTCATGCCTACATTCTTATTAGCTCTGGTAGCTGCTGGGATGTTATTTTCTTTAGCACAGTAATTATTTAATATTGCATTTGTAGAATCATATACCACCATACTTTCTATGTTGTCGGTGTTATGACCATTTTCACACATATCATTGTGGACAGGAGATCAACATCTGCTAAAGCCGTAACTGTGTGCTGTGTTGCTATATTTCTTTGGCTAGTAGCATTTCGAAAGGCAGGAAGTTGAACAAGTTTTTTTTAATAACAATATAGTTATACATGACCATGTTGGCTGTCACACTATCTGGGTAAATAAGAGAACCTCTGCTAATTCCAGCAATGTAACTTAGATTTTCAGGGATGTCTTCACCACTATCTGAACACGTAATCATTTGTTTACATGCATTACATTTAATTTTCTTTATCACAGAGTAACAGCAATAGCCAGCTAAATAAACTATCACTGGGATGATGTCTTTACACCTATCAATATCCTCCTTACAAACTTCAACATTTGTATGACATAAACCAAAATCAATTTCCTCATCTGTTTTTACTTCTTCATAATTAATGTCTTCAAAATTCCTTAACATGGCCTTCTTGTCGAGTATGGGTAAACTTAGTTTTAACACTGACATCATCCGTATCTTCTTTTCACACTCATATATTTGGCGTACAGAAATATTGTAATTTCCTCCTGCTAACTGCCGATAGTGACCAAATCTTGCTTCCAAATGGTCTGTTTGAAATGTTCCTGTTAGTATGTAATTCATCTTCAGTTCTGTTATGCAATAATTTGTAATTTCTCTAACATACACACACACACACACAAGGACACACGCACTCCTCACCACACACACGCACTACTCACACTTATACAGTACACACACACACACACACACACACTCACTCACTCTCACTCTGTTTTTAACTATCTATAGTAGGCTATCTATATATTTAACTATATCTATCTATCAATCTATCTTTTTAACTATCTACAGTATAGTATCTATATATTTAACTATATCTATCTATCAATCTATCTATATATCCTCCTTACAAACTTCAACATTCGTATGACATAAACCAAAATAAATTTCATCTGTTTTTACTTCTTCATAGTTAATTTCTTCAAAATTTCTTAAAATGACCTTGTCGAGTATGGGTAAACATAGTTCTAATATAGGCTACTTATAAAGTATTTAGAAGGGGGAAATAATTTGGAAACACAGCGCGATCTTCCCATATCTCACTCAAATGTATACTGACCTGTGAAAAATTAACCCTACCTTTGCCTACGTCACAGAATTTAAAGGTCCCATCCGTGCGGCCTGGTATAGGCCAGGCAATAAAGTGCCGAGGTTGGACAAAAATGTTAACAAAGCAATTTCACCTGAAATGGGTTCTTTGGAGGTATCTCTAACCACACAAAAAAGTCCACTCGAATCCACCCATGGCAAATACTCGTTTTCACTGAAAATCCTAGATGCCCGCCGCCGCGGAAGGTAAAATATTGAAATAGGCATAACATTGCTGAAAATCAACATAGAAACACAAATAAAGTGTCTAATCCTACTAATTTTGAGGTGCTCTTTCATTTAAAGTTACTTTGGAGGAGATTGGAAGATGTGTTCATAGTGAAATCCTCGAAAAATCAAAAAATTTGGCCTAAAATTACCCTAAAATGAGCAAATTTAATTGTCTGAACAACCGGCTATAATCTTTTACATACGTATTATTGTATTGTGTATATTGTGTATGTATATATGTATATAAATATGTATATGTGTATATTTCAAAGTGACTTTCAAACACATTAATTTATTTATAGTCCCGTTTCATCATCATCGTTTTCCACCTCATTTTCTTCAATGTCCACAGGTGGACCGTTCAAATAGGTAATGCCCTTGCATTGACCACAAGCTGGAGTGCAATGGAGCCCATTTTTGCGGCATGTACATGTTCTTGTGTTGCATTTTCCACCACAATTGCATCGCATTATCTTAAGTAGTCGATCAGGTGCCGACGGCTGAGACATTTTGACGGGATATAAGCCAGAAGGAGAAGTCGTCCAGCCCCATTCTTCTGCAGGAAGATCATTACCACACCATGCCTGAACCTGATGATATGTGCGATGACTATGGAAAATGGCTGCATCAGATGTTGGCGGAAGCTTCTCTGGCGACACATACTGCGTGGCAGTACCCACTTTCTGCTGAAACTTGTCCACTCTTGCCGAGTCAAGGCTCAGAGATGTTGTGCAGCCATAGATGATCAACAAGGCATCTTCTCCAGCTCTTTCTATTTCTGCTTTAGATGAAGATGGAGACATGAATATTGAACTACACCACTCTAGTTCTGCATATTTCTTGAGTACTGACACTTTGCCAATCCCATAAGGTCTAGACGTAATGTCACACCCACTGAAAGCGTGCAGAAAGAGCAGGGCGCCAGAGAGTAATGGGTCAAGCTTCTTTGACAAAGTTGTGACACACACTGTTTGTTTGGATGTCACCATGTATAAGTCTTTGTCAGCAATATTGGCATGATGCGTTAGCAGCTGGAACACATCAGAATCCTCTGCGACAACAGCTGTTGGCTTCTCTTTGGCGTGAAGACATGCTGACATACATATCTTGTAGTCAGCATCACCTTTTGCATGTTCAACGGCAATATCCGCTTTAGTCATTTGCTCTGCAAGTAGATTGATGAATGCTTGCTTGTTGGAAGGATTGGCAAGAAAGCTCTTCTTGGTCATGGTTACATGCACTTCTGGTGAAACCAACACTGTAGCACCTATATCATTCCCCATCCTGCGACGATGTGCTTCATCCTTTGTGCTAGCTAGATCCATGATACCCATCAAACACAACCAAAGCATGACAGTATGATTGCTTGATGTGTCGGACGTACATTTCACAGATCTCCGAGTAGCTGACATTTTTATGCCATGAGAATTTATGAAACAGGCTACCACCATCAATGATGTACTGCATACTCATGTCACAGGACGTTGCACTACTGCTCTCTGGAACAAGCTTGAGGAGATGGTGAATGATTTCCGATTTATCCCCCATCCTCATGCACACATGGATGTCAAAGAGAGATGGTGGGAAAGAGCACATCTCATATCGGAAGAGATATGGAAGTGGTATGTCACCATTGAAACCTGTAAGAAGAAGACACTGATAGAGACGCTGTGAATCCATCTCAATTTGGGCACCAGAAGATGTTTTCACATGAGTAGCTGATGCCAGGGTCTTAACTTGATTCTTCTGAGAAAACTTGTATTCTGCGACAGATTGTCCGACCATGGAATCAAGGATCTTCTTTCCAACACTTTGAGCCTCATATGCATTCACAGAATCATTTGCCACCAAGCCAGTTGATAGACTTACAATCTTCTTTGATGGTTTGTTGAATACGCCACGCTCAAGGAACACTTGGAGAATCTTCTGTATATCACTCATGTCACGACGTATCCTGGCTGCTGCTAATTCACGATGTCCATCAGGTGTATCCATAGATAAACCAGCTATTGCGAAAATGGACTGGCTTATATTGGCACACACAGGTCTTGAGAGCAGGAAGAGAAGTCGAGTGCTGTCACTGAATCCACGCCCTTGGGTTAAGCCGCCAGTTGATTTGATGCTGGCCATCAGAACTTGCTCTATGAAGAGGTCTGTGAAAATTCCTGACCACGCACCGTCACTTCTTTATTTCATTCCTGATATAGGTGCCGACAACTTTGATCAACGAATCCATGTCATCGGGGTTGTCCTTCATTTTTGAGTGCGCATCCTGAATCAACTGCTTCACATTAGATGTGAGTGTAACAATCAGTGGTTGCTTTTTCGTTGAAGTTATCGATACTCTGTTCCCATAATGTGCATAGAGTTGCCTTTGCAAAGACTTTTTGGAATAAACCTCTCCACTGGTTGCATGGCTTTCCATGATTTCATAGAGTACATCTAGAGTGACAGTTTCATCATCATTGTTTTCCAGATATTCAATAACGTGCATGAAAGACGATCCCTTCATTTCATCGATGGTACCAGAAGGACGTCCTCGTTTCCGAAGTGGTGCTCCATCCTTGTTTGTATGTAACATGTCAAGTGTAAGATTTCGTGGAGACATGTAATATTGGAAACATCTGTGGTGGTAAATGGCCTCCTCTGCTGGTAAATCATTAATACATGCAAGTCGATGTGCAACTGCATCAGCCCAAGAGTTTGGATGAGTTTTGCGACGTTCATTACATCTTTGCAAGATTGTCTCTGACACAGTGAGGAGCATAACATGGCTGAATTCATATTCAACATTGGTGGGATACTTTCTGGCCTTCTCCTGATCAACATCAACATGCATCCCACAGAGATAGCAGTCAGTGTGAAATGAGAATTTTTAGTATCACATCGCAGTTTGTGTGAGGTAGGACCAGTTTCATCGACATGTTGGCGTTTACCGATCTGCTCATATCGTCTGCTGTTTGTGTGACTATTGCGACATGATGTGTGGACATATTGCTTTCCATTTTCATCAAATTTATATATTGGGATGGGGTTCGTTGGATATAGTTCATTGTGTCTATGGGTGAATTTATTAATGTAAGAGAGGCCTTTGCGTCCAACGCTGGATTATTCATCGTTCTTAAATGAAATAGTGTCTCTACAAATTAAACACGCCGCATCTGTCTTGGGGGATGCCATCACAATCTCAGATCTGGAAATAAAAGAAAAAAGTATTACTAAATGCGTTGCATACACGTATATACATATCTCAATCGTACTGGTGTAATAGTCGCACAGATATGTTCAGAGGATCATATAATTTTCACATTTTCCTTCAATATTATACAAAAAATTACGTTGATTTTGACGTTTGAGCATGAATGCCACCTTATATGACCTTGAAAATATGTCCAAGTGAAAGAGCACCTCAAAATTAGTAGGATTAGACACTTTATTTGTGTTTCTATGTTGATTTTCAGCAATGTTATGCCTATTTCAATATTTTACCTTCCGCGGCGGCGGGCATCTAGGATTTTCAGTGAAAACGAGTATTTGCCATGGGTGGATTCGAGTGGACTTTTTTGTGTGGTTAGAGATACCTTCAAAGAACCCATTTCAGGTGAAATTGCCTTGTTAACATTTCTGTCCAACCTCGGCACTTTTTTGGTGCTTATTTCCTGGCCTAGTACTCTCGGTGGCGTCGCCACGGGTCTCTGCTAGACAGGACCACACGGGCTGGGGACGGGAGTGCAAACTAGACAGGTGCCACATACCTAATTTTGTTGCAAAACTTAGTTGGGCTACTGTACATCCATGACTTGTTGATATGTACTGGATTCTAAATAACTGTAATGAAGTAGTGGAAATACTTGGAGTTGAAATAGAATCCATAACTTTAGCAGTTTTTGTCACATACCGACCTCCTGACTCATCTCACAATTGTACTATGTTTACTAGGATTCATTATATCCAACTATCATGTAATTTTAAGAAGTTTTAGTTACAGTGTCCATATATTTAGGTGGGAGACTGTACAATCTCGAGGTTATCCATTGTAACTCCCTGTCAAAATGTCATGAGTCAATCACTGCTTACACCCTGTAAAGCTTACCTCAACACTCCTGATACCTCTCCACACTGTGAACATGTGATATAAGGGATCTTGGTAAATTTCCATCATTCTGAGGGGTGTGGCAGAACAGCAGAGCTAAGAGGTAGGGAGGAGTTTGGAGAACAGATATAAATTTTAACCACAGGCCAGACAAGTCACCTTTTAGAGTTCCCTCTCAATATAGGGATAACTATCTCACTTACTTAAGTAGTACTCTGTATATTTCAGTTTGTACTTGAATATATATCAAAGTGGTTTTGGACCAGAGATCTTTAATTTCCCCCTTTACTTATATATAATATGTATAGAGTATAAGTGGGATGGTGGCAGCGATACAATATCAACCTAATTAATATAATCTATCAAACTACAAGCAGAGAGAACTGAAAGCTGAGATCAACATCTACAATCAACCTTTAACTCAAATAATATATATACATCTCTTAAGGCCATCGACACCTTCAGTCAGCCTTATATAGAGTCAACAGTTAACCCTATGAATACATTTTACTACCCCATAAAAGTCCTTATGTAACATCCTTAGAAGAATTCAAATCATATTCTAACATCATTGAATCAGAAGTGAAAGCCCTGGGGAACCCGACAACAAATATTATGTGGTTAGATGTTAAGCTACCAAACATCAAGTGGAGATAATTAGAAAACCAAGTAGTGATGATTAACTTCGGAAAAGCAATACGAGAGAGCAGTTTAAACTTTGAAATATTTTTAGTCTTACCCAGCATGTTGCTGAACTCACACAGGGATTTTTTTTTAGATATTAAGACCTGTCTTCATTAACAATAACTCCCTAGTTCTGAACTTAGCATGGCCCAGGAATTTGAGGATTGTGGTATCCTGGTTACAGAGACCAGATGTAGATTGCTGGACTTGGTATTCCAATAATGTGAAGAAGATTAATTACTCACTTTATCAAAGACACTTGGTGGAGAATCCTTCAGAATGGTAGAGTAGACAGGAGTGCTGAATTACAGACCACAGACTTGTTCTTTCTATCCTACGTCTACTATGTCTGGTAGTAGTAGGGTAGCCAGTCCCATCCAGGGATATACTACTGCCATGGGTGACGGAATGACCTTGATTCCTCTCTCTCTCCCAGGTCCTTGGTTGCAGGTTAAACCCCTTTCTGTCTCATACATCGGGGTGTCAGGTTAGACCCAATTACACAACACACTTATACAAGTAAATATCATTTATACTTGTTGTACCTCTTATTAAAACGTACATCCTTCACATAAAGGCAACACTCGGCACCAAGTATGTTTTGATCAATACTTGGTATTAGCAATATCTAAGTTTCATTTCTTCATATCGAGTGCAATATGCAAACATGTTCCAACACTTACCCACCCTATTCAACATTTGACAGACATTAATACAGCACAGAGCAAACCAAACGTAATGACAGCTGGGACACGACTTATTAGCGCGACTGTACATGAGTGCTATGGGAGAGTTTTATTGTTTTTGTTTGGTTTATGAGGTTACCCAGGGGGCAGGCCTGACCTATCCTTGATGCTTTAAAGCATCTTCATGGTGGTTTGGATTGGTGTTTTTGGGTTGCTTTGAATCAGAGGAGTGTATAGGTAATTAAGGAATACATTGTTAAAGCTACCTCAGAAAGATGTCATCATTAAGTTTATACCGCGCACAATCGCCATTATTCGTTCGTGTTGTCTCCTCTTAGACACTTTCTGGATGGAAGAAAGAGTACCGGTAGCATAATTGAATTATGATTGTAGTTTGATATTGTTAATGGAACTATAATTAATAATAATACATATCTGATTACTTAGATAGCGTCCACATATCCTGTGAGGATTCTAAAGCGCTTGACCACAATACTCAACCAGATACCATTACCCATCTTCCTTGCTCAAGGGGAGACGGTAACTGCCGGATATGTCTAAGATTTGTTTTTCAACCTGAGCTGGGTTGGTAGACAGGGATATATTAATTAACTGAGCTATCCGGACGGCTAGATCTTGCATTGTATACTGCACATTATATATTGTTTGTCAATAGTTATTGTCCGTAGTTTCAGGCTAAATATAGGTCATAATTACTTAGTGCCAGCGAGAATGCCTATCATCAGACATAAGGCTCTCTAATATATTGCTAGACTAGGTGGAGAATACTATCACCTCTCTACTGAAGCTACAAAAAGAGGTTTGCCATTGAATACAAAGAGAAGACTTAATCAATTTCGCTATTAATATCATGCAGCCTTTCTATCCAATTTTGAATGAGCCTCATGTTCTTAAATATATGCCTTTTGGTATCTCTTTTAGCTAGTGGATATGCGTTCAAACACAGTAGGGTTGCTGTTTGTTTTGTTTTCCCCGGGACTAAATTCGAATTATTAACCGGGGTCATTATAATTAATTACTGGTCCTCAGGGTGGTGTGAGGGCCGTGGTATACACTGATGTACTACAGACTGTACTGATGTTGTCTGGTGTAGTGCCTCTGGTGGTGGTGGTGGTAGTTCGTTCGTTCGTTCGTTAATTTTATTTCGTAATTTCTTACATAGATACAATAATTAAGTTATTTACAGTAGTAGAGTAATAATATACACAAGTTACAGTATATAATAATAATTACACGCGTAAGATCATCATAAAGGTCTTTTCTTTAAGATTTTCTTAGTAGTTTGCAGACTCTCTGCCTAATCAATAATTATGTGATAATAAAAAATGAAGCTGTAAACAAAATAACTTAATAAAAAGATAATTACTTGAAATTTGTTTTATCATATGAAAATAAAATGTAAAAGCCAGAAAACAAATTGAGAAAATTATAAACTCATAAAAGCAATAGTAACCTATACAAGAATTAACTCATCCAAACAATTGTAAACAAATTATAAGATCTGATAAAGAAATATATAATTTTAAAATATCACTTAAAACAAATGTGTAATGTAAAACATAAAAAAAGTAAAGACAACCAAGATATTGAACACATTAACAAATATATAAATACAAACATAAAATATTATAGTACCGGTATTATATGAAGTTTAAAAGTGTAAACAACAGAAATTTTAATTAAAAGAGAACACAAATGCAATAAAATTACTACTTATAGTATGTGATAATAAATAATAAAGCTGTAAACAAAATCACTTGATAAAAAGATAATTACCTGAAATTTGTTTTAGCATATTAAATTAAAATGTAAACGCCAGAAGAAAAATAATGAGACACAAATAAAATCATAAATACAATAGTAACCTTTAAAATAATTAGGCTAACTTATCGAAACAATTTAAAAAAAAATATATAAAATTTGATAAAGAAGTATATATAAAAAAAATACTTAAAACAAATGTGTAATATACAAAATAATAAAAAAGTAAAGAAAACTAGGATATTGAACACATTAAAAATATATAAATACAAACATTAAAGATTATAGCATCATATGAAGTTAAAAAGTGTTAAAAAAACACAGAATTGTTAATTAATAGGGTACAAAAAAAACAATAAAATTACTAAGAAATAATTATATTTCAGAAGCCATAATATACAGTATACAAGGACCACGCCTTTCCTCATGTCTCTGAACCCAAGATATTCGAGAGGTTATAATATCTATATCTTCTTGAAGAATGTTTATGTTATAGTTAGCTTTATAAAAGGCAATGATATTGTTAATAAGAAATCCACCCTCTAGGTAAGTCATGTTATACCTGATGAGTGGGTTATGCAGTGCCATTAATCTTTTTAGATATCTTGTTTGAGTCAGTGCAGTATGATGATTTAGTAATAACTGATTACAGTTGTTTGCAGTAATGTGGCTACTTGAAAAACGAGGTAGTGGTGGAGGTGGTGGTGGTAGTGGTGATGGTGGTGGTAGTAGTGGTGGTGTTGGTGGTGTACATTATAATACTGGTCCTCAGGGTGGTGTGAGGGCTGTGGTATATATCGATGTACTACAAGCTGTACTGATGTTGTCTGGTGGGGTGGTGGTGGTAGTAGTGGTAGTGGTGACGATGGTGGTGTTAGTAATGGTGGTGTATATTATATTACTGGTCCTCAGGGTGGTGTGAGGGCCGTGGTATACACTGATGTACTACAGGCTGTACTGATGTTGTCTGAGGTGTGGTAGTGGTGGTGGTGGTGGTGGTGGTGGTAGTGCTGGTGTACATTATATTACTTGTCCTCAGGGTGGTGTGCGGGCCGTGGTATACACTGATGTACTACAGGCAGTACTGATGTTGTCTGGTGTGGTGTGGTGGAGGTGGTGGTGGAGGTGGTGGTGGTAGTGGTAGTGTACATTATATTACTGGTCCTCAGAGTGGTGTGAGGGCCGTGGTATACACTGATGTACTACAGGCAGTACTGATGTTGTCTGAGGTGGTGGTAGTGGTAGTGCTGGTGTACATTATATTACTTGTCCTCAGAGTGGTGTGAGGGCCGTGGTATACACTGATGTACTACAGGCAGTACTGATGTTGTCTGGTGTGGTGGTGGTGGTGGTAGTGCTGGTGTACATTATATTACTGGTCCTCAGAGTGGTGTGAGGGCCGTGGTATACACTGATGTACTACAGGCAGTACTGATGTTGTCTGGTGTGGTGGTGGTGGTGGTAGTGCTGGTGTACATTATATTACTGGTCCTCAGGGTGGTGTGAGGGCCGTGGTATACACTGATGTACTACAGGCAGTACTGATGTTGTCTGAGGTGGTGGTAGTGGTAGTGCTGGTGTACATTATATTACTTGTCCTCAGGGTGGTGTGAGGGCCGTGGTATACACTGATGTACTACAGGCAGTAGTGATGTTGTCTGGTGTGGTGGTGGTGGTGGTGGTGGGAACCATTGACGTTGGTGGAGTCACTAACGTATGGAAAGCTGCACAACAAGGCCAACGTCTACAGTTCTTCAAGTAAGTAAATTAAGGATATTTTTTTTATTTTTTTTTTTAAGTTATTTATATACACCCCCTTCAAGTTAAATTTGTACATTTTTCGGTAGACAAATTTCCCGGCCAAAGGCCGGTTCTTCTTATAATTACAGGCTCGCTTTCGCTCGCCAGGAAAACAATTGACTCGCTAAGGAAAAAATTGACTCGTAAATGGCACGAAAGGTCTTAAAATTTACAACGAAATGGGGCGAAAGGTATTGAAATCGTCAAACTAATGGGCCAAACTTCTTACATCAAAACTAATGGGGCTAAACACGAGGAAGAAAGTGGTCCAGAATCCCGACCCATCTCCCCTTAATAATGAAAGATGACTCCCCATGTTAGCAGTCCATTCATTATAAGTAGGCCAGACATCGTAACTCCTAAACCTATGTAACTCATAAAGGGCTAGAGCGAATGGGCTGTAACTTTCCACACCTAGAGGTTAGTGATCAAAGTTGTTGGTCCAATTATAATGAATAGGGTATAGTTGCTCACACGTTAAGCTGCTAGAGGGTTAGTTATAATTATGTTTAGCCAAATATTTTCATTGAATTCGAAAATTATATAAAAGTAGGGCATTTGGGCACTTGTACAATACGTCAATCCTCAAACTGGTTTTATATTGACATAATTGATATTCCTTATATCAAATTATATGTTCGTTTACCTTTTCCAGTAAGTAAATACCTTTTGGCTTAATTACGTCAGCTTTCAAATTAGATTACTCCTTTCAGGAACAACTGTGGGGCCTATATGGTCCATCCACAAAGTATTTACTCTTGTTTTTCTCATACATCTTTATGATGGCCGAGATATCATTAACCCCTTCCGTACCGGCGGTGTCTTTTTGTTTTAATTCTAGCAATATTTATATGATTTTATGCAGTTTAAGAAGGATCTGTGGTAGTAAAAAGAGTTAAGTGAGATAGTTCACAGCTTATTAATTGCTGGAGGCCCCTTTAAAACTGAATTAAATTGACAAATAGTAGCCAGAAGAAAGTTACAAGGACTGCACCGGTAATGAGAGGGTTAAACTGCATAAACTTGCTGACTGATATCCAGAATGTAATAAATAATGGAAGTCTTCAGACTGAGAGGTATAAAGTACGGTATGTATTATATACCATACAGTCGCGTATAGTGTATGCTGTTGACGTCTAAATATTTGTGCTTAATCTATCTATCTATCTATTGCCTGACGCCGTGATCCCCGAAGGGGTGGCCACGAACGAACCGCCCCCATGCACCTCTGTCCCCAGTCAGTCGACGCCCCTCCCCCCAACCAGCACCGCCTTCGTTCATGTAGTTCCTCACTCCATCCTTCCACCTCATATTCGGTCTACCTCTCCCCCTCTGTCCCTCCACCTCGCTCTCGTACACCCTCTTAGTCATTCTCTCGCTTTCCATACGTTCCATATGGCCGAACCATCTCAAGTTGTTCCTTTTCACACTTTCCAGCACATCTACCTCCACACCACACCTCCTTCTTACTTCCTCATTAGTCTGTCTATCCCTCCATGTAACTCCGCACGCACTCCTTAAGTAATTCATTTCCACTGCTCTCACTCTTGGTCTGAGTCTCTCAACCAACGTCCATGCTTCGCTTCCGTAAGTCAGTGTCGGGATTACCACACTGTCATGCAAGGACTTCTTCACTTCCATACTGACCACCCTATTTCTTGTTACTGCTTTTAGCGTTCCTACAACCCTCTTCCCCTGTTGTACCCTCTCCCGCACCTCTTCATCCATAGTCCCATCTTTACTCAACACACTGCCCAGATACTTAAAAGAGTTGACGATCTCCATAGCCTGACCGTTCAGCTTCACCTCACACTCTGTGACTTCACCCCTTTCGAAGACCATAACCTTGCTCTTCCCCGTATTTACCTTCAAATTCCGTTTTTCGCACACTGTTCCAAACTCATTTACCAGACCCTGCAACTCCCATTCATTATCACTCATCAGAACTGTATCATCCGCAAACAGCAGTATAGGTAGCTTCCACTCAATTCCCTCCCTTTTCAGCGATACACCAACATTCACTGCTCTTGATAGTATTTCTTTCATGACTCCATCCATATATACAGTAAACAACCACGGGGACATCACACACCCCTGTTTCAAACCAACATTCAGGTCAAAGAACTCGCTCTGCTCACTCTCCACACGTACTGCCGCCTTTGCACCCTCATACATGCTCTTCACTGCTTTCAGCAACTTGCCCTCTACTCCGTATATTCTAAGTACTTTCCACAAACCTTCTCTATCCACTCTGTCATAGGCCTTCTCCAAGTCCATAAAGGCAACATACACCTTTTGTTTCTTCTCCAGATACTTCTCCACAACACAATTCAGGGTAAAAATCTGATCTACACATCCTCTTCCCTTCCTAAAACCTCCCTGCTCGTCGCCTATCCATTTCTCCGTTCTCACTCTCACTCTCTCAATCACTACCCTACTGTATACCTTCCCTACTACGCTTAGAAGACATATTCCTCGGTGGTTACCACACACTCCTCTTTCCCCTTTGCCCTTATATAGGGGGACTATTATGCCAGTCTTCCAGTCATCGGGTGCACTCCCCTTCTCCCATGCTAGTTTGCACATTTTCCATACCCATTCTATCACTATCTCACCACCATACCTCAACATTTCCCCACACACTCCATCTGTTCCTGGTGCTTTCCCCAACTTCACTCTTTTCATGGCTTCCCACACTTCTGACCTCCTGATCCCCACCTCCTCCTCCACTACTTCTCTTCTTCTCCCTCCCATACCATATCCAGCTATGTTTGCTGGCTCTTCATTCCTTTCATTTAGCAACTCACTGAAGTACTCCCTCCATCTTTCGACTCTCTCTTGCTTCTCGGCTAGCATTCTCCCATTCTTATCTTTCACACCCTTACTGTTTCCCTTGCTACCTTCCCTAACTTTCTTGACTTCTTTCCAGAACAGTTTCTTACTCTCCCTCCATTTTACACTCAGATTCCTTCCAAATTCCTCATCTACTCTTCTCTTACTTTCCTTCACTACTCTCTTCACCACCCTCTTACTCTCCACGTACCTCGCTCGTTTCTGTCTCTCGGAATCTTCATTCCCTCTACTACCCAACCACACTCTATATGCTTTCTTCTTTTCTTCCACAGCTATTCTTACCTCTTCTGTCCACCATGCTGTACCTTTCACTCCCCTCCCTCTTCTCCTCACTCCACACACCTCCTCACATGCTGCACAGATCTCATCCTTAAACACCTTGCTCATCTCCTCCACTTCCTCCATAACTTCCAGGTCGAACCCACCTAGTCGTCTTTCCACTGCTCTCCTGTACTCCTCCCTGACTTCCTCCTCCTGCAACCTCTCCACCCTCCTCACCATTCCACCCTCCTCTCGCCTCCCTCCCGCTCTCCTCACCCACTTCTTTTGTATCCTAACCTTAGCTACCACTACATAATGATCAGACAGACCCCCTCCAATACCCCTATACACCCTAGCATCCATCACAGATTTCTTCATTCGTTCATCCACACATACATAATCAATCAATGACTTTCGTTCCACCACTGTCTTATCTTTCATTAATGTAGTCATAATAATGTTTTTGTAATTACTGCATACTTTCATTATCTATATAAATACCTAATACTTATTATCTATATAAATACCTAACACTTATTATTCATTTAAGTTATGTTTCTGCACATGTTTTCCATTGACATATTATTTTTTCAAACTGTATATATTTTTTCTCTTATCCATTTTGGAGAACGCAACAAAATTGATAAACAGCTATTTCCTCTTGCACAAACAGTATTACAATCAAATAATGAGTACTGTATATGTATCCATAAACATAGCATTTGCTTTAATGTACTTTACATGGTTTTAGATTAGTTCCTGACTAATGTTACTAAATTGGTGTCCCCAACAGTGTGGATCCCAGCCCTTTTGTCCGTCACACCTTCTGGTCAACCTTCGTGTTCGGCATCTATGTTGTCCTAGACTATGTTGGCCTCAACCAACCGTCACACCAGAGGCTTATGTCTGTCAAGTCCGTGCACACTTCACAGAGGTAAATCAGTTTGTATTAGCATCTTATTTATGCACATGTCGAAAGTTATATATTTGTTTTTTAACATAATTCCAGAATCATTAATATATTAGATAATATAATCGTAGTGATAGTTTTGTTTAAACTATGCCCAGATATAGCCTTGTCATACCCCAAGAGGCATAGGATTCCAAAGGAAGCAAAGCAATAACCGATTTGTTAATTGTTCTGAGCCTACATGTATCTATAAGAACCAAACAAACCAGGAATGTGTCACTATGCAGCATGACATATTGCATTGCATATACTACATATTATAACATTTGAAAAGCACTACTAACTGTTAAATAAATATTACCACAAGTATCACAAAACTCTAGCATATGCTGGCTGTCTCATGTTCTCGGAAATGTTTGTATACATCTCATTTCATGTAGTGAACATGTAAGTTGAAAAACTTGTTAGTGTCCCTTGAAACTATCTGGTGTTCTATAAACAACACACAACCTCCTTTTGCATGTTGGTGGAGAGTTAGCTATCGTTTGGGCTTTGCATCAGCGTTAATGCATGCCATATTTCCTCGGTTAACTTGCTGAGTATTACCATACCGTTGTCCCAGTTGCTTTGAATGTGGCCAGGTATATTCTTTGAAGGAAACTGGTAAAAATATGGATTTTCTTGAAATGTGAGCGTAGTAATTTGTCTGTAGAACAATGTAAAACTGCCACACAGAGTAATCATCTCTCCAGAACTTTGACAGTTATGTTGGGTCTTTAACTTATTACTAGGCTCGGTAACAATAGCGACCCAGTTTAAAGCAGGACGTAAATCACATTTGTGTTTTCTTTTATATTAGACATAAACGTATGCTGACAGGTGTCCCAATGTCTTAGGTCAAATTGCAGTTCATGACCCACAGGCAACTTAGATTGAAACTAGGCTTCCTTTCTGCATTATTGTACATGATTCCTCTAGTTTCGACATTAATTTATGCACGTCCATTATCGCTCCGTTTTAAGCCACAATAATCTCTCTATATGCAATGTATTATGCATTCAAAGAATGAGTATGACCAATACTATTATAAAACCGGAAAAATCACAAAATATCAAGTTATCATAATGAAACTCGATATATAACAAATATTTAATATTTTTTTCTGAGTTTACACCGTCCAAATGTTGTTATAAGTTGATCAACATATTTGTTTATACATGAAATTACAAGCGTTTTTCACGCTAATTCCAAATGTGTCATCAAAATGTATTGATATTCAACTGTAATTTGCAAAGAAACCAAAAATGTATGTGTAACCAAAATATTCACTCGACATTGATTATAAGAAACAACAACATGAAAGATTGATCTACAATAGTACCATAGCAAAACACACAAATAAAATATTATGATTGATAAAAGTGATGTAGACTAAAACAAAATATATGATTTTCCAACATCCTTTGATTTTGCGCCGTCGTGAATGAAAATGTTCAGCAATGACAGTAAGAATATATATGAATTGACAAGCATTTTTCACACACTTTCAAAGAAAGCAATCAGAATTTGTGTTATCGGTAATAGTTTTTTTATTTGAATATAAAATAATGTACAAAGTGTATATGCTCATGATTCTCGTATTAGTACGACTGTTAACCAATCTAGGTTTATTGTTTTCTACAACGTGAGGGAAATTCGCACCAAAAATTATCCGATAAAAGGGAAAATACCTGATAATTGAGGAGGGGAAAAAAGGGGGGTAAGGACGGGAAGGGGGGGGGGGACACATACGTAGGAGTGGTAGAAAGTAATTGAGTAGAATTATCTCATCTAATCACAAATTGCTTTGTTTTGTGTGTCACTGTTTATATTGTTTTTTTTGTATGCTCTGGATCTATTGAGGACGGTCGCAGTGCACCAGAAAAACCTCTATTGAGGACGGTCGCCATTTATGGATTAACCCTCTCACGACCATATGACGCAGAGGTTGCCAGATTAGCAATAAGAAATATATTTCTCTCACTCTTATAATTACCTCTCCAAAATTAGTTTTCTGCCCACAGCTAACTCAAAGACAACTGCAGAGGTTAAAGTAACTAAACTAAAGGTTTCTAAATACACCTGATGGTAACAAAGGCTTTAAAGTATCCCTAATAGGCTCAAAAGTGCGTCAAGAACGTGAGAGGGTTAATGGGGGTGGCCATACACAAAATTCTTCCAAGCGGACCTAAGAGGGACAACCCATGCCAGTTTACTGAAGGATTTACATGATTGACCACTCAATTTAGGGTCCGTTCGACTCCAAGGCCTTTTATGCATTTGTTTAGCACTATTTGTCTACAGTGGTGTGCGGCTAATTAATCCACTAGCCTGCTTCACCTAAAGGTAGCAGTATGGATTTGTATAAGGTTTACTCCCCTAGACAGGTTGTCGACCAAGGCTGACGAGTCCCATATACCCGGATTGTTTAAGGTTATATCCCCTAGATGGGTTACCGACCGAGGCTAACGAGTCCCATCCACCCTGATTGTTTCCTAAGAGGTTTTATATTTATAAATTATAGTGATACATATATCTCATATATTGAAGAGAATAAAACATACCTGTGACGCATGTCCAGTGTGAGCATGCTGTACAGAACGCCTAGTCATGCCCCACTCTCGCTAGGATCGTCAGGGCAGGAACTTTGGCTGTAGTCTATGTAGAGTTTCCTAACTTAGTTCATGTGAGCCGTTGTACTATAAGTAATATGAATATGTATTTTGTTTTCATCTGAGTCAACGAGTTCTATTTTATATCATTAGTTATAAGTATTGTGTGTAACACTTATTTGTAATGATGGGAGAGGCAGCCACAGTTGGGGGTCAGTGGGTGCGCCATGCGGGAGGTGGGCCTAACTCACTAGCACTCCCCCCCCTCCCCCCTCCCCTTAGTGCTAGGAAAGCCTTTGTCTATCCCAGAGGAGAGAGAGAAATTACGTAATGATTGTCAGTGGGCGGTCCTTAGTAGTTCACGTTGGGCTCACTAGAGGACCGGGTATAAAAAGGGAAGTCTAGCCATTTTTTGATCAGAACTCATTAGGCAGAGCGACTTCTCATTCCCCTTGCTAACTATATATATTCTTCTGACTGATGAGAACTTTCTCTACTACCTTACATTCTTATCTCCTCTTTTCCCTACCCTTTTTAACTTCCATGGTCCCGTTGGTGCAGAGCTAGTCAGCCAACGTATTATCGCTTGAGTTCTCACGAGATACATGCCTATTAGATAGCCTATTTTGGAAGGGTTAACTTAGAATAGGATTGATTTATGTTTGTTGCACTTGTATATGCATTTCCCTGTGTGTTATTATTATTATTCCTGTTTTCTGCTAGTCTAGGTAATGCTAGACTGGGGTAAGGCTTTTCTGTGTTACGAGTTGTTGTCCTGATGCAGTGGTTAAGCGATAAACCTGCATACTCGTTTCGGTTTAGTGAAGCCTAGGTTGTCTTCGCGGCTGACTGTGTTGAGTTAATAATTTACAGTGCGTGAGGGCAAGAGCCTAACCACCCTGTAATTTATTAACAGTTTGTTTTTACTTTGTCAAGGAGCCGGGAGAAAACCAGATACAAGGGATCTGGATTTCTCAAAGTGCACTTGTTAGTTTTAACGTAATACTTTAAACAGTTGTGAGGACTTCGCTAGGCTACGAGCCGTTTTTGCTCAGTCACTTTTTTTTTTTTTTTTTTTTTTTTTTCTATATTCCAACTTACTTCCTCTCGGGCATAGGCTGCTACCTTTTGCCCACAGTACCCCAGCTAGACTTTACTCGATTAGTAGATACAGAATAGTATTGAAGCTTTCCTTATGTATTATATTGTTTATGCACTATTGATTCCATGTGTTGCAAGCTTGGCTACTTTAGTGATTAGTGGCCCACGAGCACAATCCGAGTAGGCTATTGCCGTTGCATTTGCGGAGTACTTCTTTTTAATGTTTGCCATTTACTATTGCATATTCTTTTAATTATTCTTATGCCAATTTAAACCTTTAATAGTATTTAATTGCCAGTGTTTTGCTTATTGAATTACTGTTCAAAATCCGATACATACTTCTTACGAGCATCCGAGAAGCATCTAACTTTTTTCAGAAGATTCCTTGCTCGATGCTTAAGGACTATTAATTAACGTAACGTTATAGTGCCGATCCGAAGTAGAGGGTGGAGGACTTCTTAAGTTCTTAGTCAAGGGTGGATTACTTCGGCTTCGGCCAACACTATTCTTTGGTGTTGTTGTTTCTTACTTCATTGTTTGATTGTTGACCAGACTAGATAATTCCTGTCTCTTTATTAGTCTGTTGTTGAACACTAGTACCGAGTTCTTGTATACCCCGTTATAGCAGATTGAACTCTGGAGGGTATTGGTGTTTTTTGTTCGGCTGGCAGTACTCAGGGGTTGGGATCGTGTGTTTCCGTTGTGGCAGCGAGCCGTACTCGAGTCCTGATTGAGAGCCCTTGTGTACCCGAGTGCCAGGTCGTAACAAATGGCGACCTTGCTTAGGATTTTGTGAACAGTATACATTTTTGCAGAGTTGTACAACATTTGTTTGTTTGTATTTTAGCGTGCATATTGAAGAATATTTTTTTGTATGACAATTTGTAAAGCATTTAAGAGACTCCAGTTAATTTAGTAATTAGTGCTTGCATAGGAAGTTTAACACTTTTGTCTCGATAATTTTTTTGTGGACTTCAGTATGTCGTGCATTAGCACTGACGATGAGCGAGAGATGCCATTTGAAGGCGTGCCGTTAGTAACCAGTGAGGAGGATGCTAGAGTTTTTGTGAGTAAGCGGTACCACGTGACGGAGGAGAGGCTGACTGGGGTGGATGTTTGTGGCTTGCACCTGATAGCCAAGGTTTTGGGCATTTCCAATGTAGTAGGGATGTCCAAGGAGGAGCTGATTTCCTGGGTGTTGCGTGGGCGACATGGGGTTTCGGAGGAGAGGGCGTTTGGGGGGGTTCCTCCCCAGATCCCCTCTCACTCGACTCCCACAGTGCCGTCCACTCAGTTACCGGAGGTTAGCACTCTCCCACAGAGGGATGAGAATTGGCAGATTGGAGTGCCCTCGGGTGGTGCATATGGTGGTTCCCCAGTTTTTGCCCCCCCTCCTTCAGTAGTGGCAGCTCCCTCTTCCTGCCTGTCTCCAGATATGGTATTTAGACTTGAGCTTGCTAAGATTGAGGCTAGGAAGCAGGAGAATGAGACCAGGAGGCAGGAGGATGAGACGAGGAGGCATGAGATTGAGGTTAGGAGGCATGAGGCTGAGCTTAGGTACGACTCAGAGAAATATTGTGCTAAATTAGATTTAGATAAGACTCGTGCAGAGTCGACAGGGACTCGGATGGGCCGTGAGGGCCAAGTAAGAGAACAGTCCTTGGCCCAATTAGTCAAATTGGTGCCGGTATTTAGTGAAACTGAAGTCACAGAATTTTTTAATCGTTTTGAGAAGAAGTGTAGGGAGCATAATTGGCCTGAAGAGAAGTGGGCAGCTCTAGTCTCCTCAAGACTTACGGGTAAGGGTCTGAAGGCTTATGATGCACTGCCTTTAGAGTCTTGCATTGACTACCCCGAATTGAAGAGAGCTGTCCTACGGGAATACGAGTTGCAACCGGAAACATATCGATTGAAGTTTCGGGGTGTTACAAAGACTAGGGAGGCGACCTTTCTTGAACATGCCCGGGACTTAAAAGATGCACTTAAAAACTGGACACGTTCTGAGAAAGCTGAGACGGCCGAACAGTTGACTGAGCTGTTTCTGCTCGAGGAGTTTTATAAGTGTACTGGTGCAGAAATGACTTTAACTATTAAAGAAAAGAACCCAAAAACTCTACAGGAGGCAGCTGAGATGGCTGACCTCCGGCTATCACTAATTCGTGGGTGCGGGTCTGCCCAGCGTAGTGAGGCAGGTAACAAGGGGCGTGATGCCCCACCCCCCCCCCCGAGTTAGTGATATACCTTATGCAAACAAGTACAAGAGCCATGATACCAAGACTGACCACAAGACTAGCACCGTCCCATTTAAGAAGGGGCCGGGCCCTTCCCAGTACCAAGGGAAGCCCAAAGGGGAGTTGGAGTGTTATCAATGTCATAAAAAGGGGCACTTTGCAAGAGTCTGTCCTAGCAAACCACCTACAGCAGCTGTGTCTTTGGCCTGCAACATTGGTGTGTCTCCGAAGTCATATGAGTTTGCCCGGGGCAGTTCGTCAGAGGCTGAGGCACAGCCAATGCAGAAGCAACTGGGAGGCTCGAACCCTGCTCAGGATGTTTTTTGCGACCATAGAGGGCGGGGTTGCGTGATGTGGGCGGGGTGCAAGCATGGAGTAGAGGTCTTGCGTGATACAGGTGCTTCCCAGACTCTGATGAAAAACTTGACTGGCTACCCTATAAACGCGGCTCGGGTGGTAGTGGTGCAGGGTATTAACCCCTTCAGACATATATGACGCAGAGGTTGCCAGATTAGCAATAAGAAATAGAGTTCTCTCACTCTTATAATTACCTCTCCAAAATTAGTTTTCTGCCCACATCTAACTCAAAGACAACTGCAGAGGTTGAAGTAACTAAAATAAAGGTTTGTAAAAAACCCTGATGGTAATAAAGGCTTTAAAGTATCCCTAATAGGCTCAAAATTGCGTCATATGTCGGAGAGGGTTAATGCAACTCGGTCATACCCGCTGGTGCGGTTGGAGTTGGAGGTGGATGGTGTGGCACGTGAATTGGATGTCGGGATTGTGGAGAAACTGCCAGTGGAGGGCGTCGACCTTCTTCTCGGCAACGACTTTGCAATGCCCGCTTCTGAGGTTCTACCCTTAGTAGTTGCCGAGAGGCCGGCCGACGTGAGTAGGGAAGAGCAAGAGTGGGTCGAGCGGTGCCAGACACAACCCATGGCGTGTGTTGTCACCTGAGCTCGGGCAGCTAAAGTGTCACAGCCTAGTCCTCCGTCTTCAGACCAGCGGAGGAACGATCAACAGGAGGAGGCTAAAGCTGGAGTTGGTTTTAAGAGTTTTGACTCGGCGGCTCTCCTGGGTGATTCAGTATTAGCACCATTACTTAATTCTGGAGTAGCCCCTGGGCCTGTCATCGAGAGTGACGAGGCTGGGCATGACGAGTCTCCACGACAGCAACGTTATGTACATCGAGAGAGACAGAGGGAGCAGCCCAGTATCGGGGAAGGTCATGCATTGCTCCGGGAGCAGTTAGATCGCTTGGCACCCTCAGATATACGTCGGTTGCAACTAGAGGACCCTGAGCTCCAAACGTGTGCTAATGGAGCTGTAGAGCTCGACGAGGACGGCGATGCACAGCCAGGAGATTTTGTTTATTTAGAAGGCATCCTCTATAGGCGTTTTCAAGACCCTAAACGTAGTTGGCAAAAGGGGTCCGGAGTAGTGGACCAGTTGGTGGTGCCACGGGAGTGCAGGGATAGCCTACTGAGGTTGGCGCATGACACACCACTGGCAGGACATCTAGGGGTGAGAAAAACGGTGGCGGCTTTGGGGAAATTGTTTTGGTGGCTGGGGATGAAGTCTCATGTGCAGTCATGGATAAACTCATGTGATATTTGTCAACGTGTCGGGAAACCGAACCAAGTTATTCCTAAGGCTCCGTTACACCCTATTCCTGTGATTGGGCCACCCTTTAGTAAAATTATTTTTGACATGGTTGGTCCATCCCTCCCACTAAGGCGGGAAATAATTTTGTTTTAACCATAAAGGATGTTGCCACTAGATACCCCGATGCATACCCTATGAAAAATGGAATGGCTAAGACGGTAGTCAGTAACTTGTTGTGGTACTTCTCAAGGTACGGGTACCCGGAGGAGATTCAGTCTGATCAGGGATCTAATTTCACCTCCAACATGTTCAAGCAAACAATGCAACAGCATGGGATACGAGCAGTAGTATCGTCAGCGTATCACCCTGAGAGTCAAGGGGTGCTTGAGCGGTGGCATGCTACACTTAAAAGCATGCTCAGGTGTTATTGTGCTGACAACGGTATGGATTGGGATCTTGGATTGCCTTATGTGCTGTTTGCTGCTCGGGAGGTACCTGGTGAGAGCCTGGGATTTAGTCCAAACGAGCTGATTTTTGGACACCGTGTCAGGGGCCCCCTTAACATGCTGAAAGAAATTTGGGAGGGGACTGTGCAGCCTTGTCCATTATTAAAGTATGTGCTTGAAAGCCGTGAGCGCATGCTTAAGAGTCTGGAGATGGCAGGTAGAAATTTGACAGAATCACAAGCTTTGATGAAGGACAGGTATGATCGCAAAGTGAGGCTCCGGAAGTTCACTGTAGGACAAGAGGTATTCATTTTGTTGCCTTTGGTTGGTAACCCCCTCTCTGCGAAGTACACTGGACCTTATAAAATTGTAGAACAAATTTCAGACTTAGATTACCTTGTTGCCACTCCAGACAGGAGGAAAAAGAACCAGTTATGTCACGTGAACCTTATTAAAGAGTATGTGAGGCGCCCCTCTGAGCCTCTCACTGTCCCTGTGTTGGCTTGTTGCGGCCGTGGTGGAGAAGGAGAGGGGGACAGTCAAGCTTCAGAGGAGGATATCTGGGATCAACATGTTTCAGCGGATCAGTGGGCGGGGAACTCGAGCCTTAGGGCTGACGAGGCTATAGCTCATTTGCCTGAGCCGCAGTTTGATGCTATCCGTCAGTTGGTCGGTTCATACCCCACTGTATTTGCTGAACACCCAGGCCTCACTACTCAGGCTATGCATGATGTTGACGTGGGGGACAATCTACCCTTTAAGTCAATCCCGTACCGTGTGCCCCCCATAATACTACCAGCTCTGAGGGATGAGTTGGAGTATATGCTCGGTAGAGGGTTGATAGAGAGAGGCACAGTTAAGTGGACTTCCCCCGTAACACTGCAGCCTAAGCCAGATGGCAAGGTACGCTTTTGTATTGATTTCCGTAGGTTAAACAGTTTGACTCCAACTAACCCATATCCTCTTCCTCGGGTTGATGATAGTGTTGACAAAATTGGTAATGCTCGTTTTTTGTCTAAAGTAGATTTAGTATAAGGTTACTGGCAAGTACCTTTGTCCGAGCGTGCTAAAGAGGTATTTGGTTTTGTTGTGGACGGGAGTACCTACCGGTGCAATGTTATGCCTTACGGACTTAAGAATGCACCAGCAACGTTTCAGAACCTGATGAATGAAATTGTAAAGGACATTCCAAATTGCACCGTATATTTGGACGATGTAATCATTTATGATGACGACTTTGAGAGCCATTGTGAGCACCTTGAGACCTTGTTCCGGAAACTTAGTGAAGCAGGTCTGGTAGTAAATTTGGCAAAGTGTGACTTCGTAAAAGCCACTGTGCAGTACCTTGGGTTTGTAGTGGGAAGGGGACAGGTGTGCCCTCCTCAGAACAAGGTACAGGCTATCAATAAATTTCCGCACCCAACAACCAAGAAGCAGATTATGAGATTCTTGGGTATGATAGGCTACTACAGACACTTCATAAAAGGTTACTCAACGGTGTTGGCACCTCTCACAGATTTGTTATCTAAAGACAAAAAGTTTTTGTGGGCACCTGAGTGTGAAAAGGCTTTCACTTTGGTGAAACATTTGCTATGTACTCACCCGATACTCAGGGCCCCAGACTCTAACAGGCCTTTTCAGCTGGCAACAGATGCTAGTGGTGTAGGGGCTGGTGCCGTCTTGCTACAGACAGACAATGAAGGTGTGGAACACCCAGTAAGTTTCTTTTCTAAGAAGTTCAATGCTGCACAAAAGAACTATTCTACAATAGAAAAGGAATTACTGGCGATTGTGCTGTCGCTCAGGCACTTCGAGGTGTATGTTCCAGCCTATGGCCCAGTCGTGGTTATCTACACTGATCATCACCCTTTGAGATTCCTGAATCAATTTCACAATCGCAATATGAGACTGACCAGGTGGTCTTTGATGTTGCAGGAGTATAACCTGGACATCCGTCATATTGCTGGATGTGACAATGTGATTGCGGATTGTTTATCAAGGGTGGATGATCAGTCGTAGGCTATCACAGGTGTGGGGGTTTGAGTGGAGGAAAATAGGCTGCCCTTATAGGGCAGCCGGGAAAAACATATTAAAATATTTAAATCATATAAAAACTGTCTTTTGATATAGATAATCGTATAAGTTTGTCATAGCCTATAGAGTTTGAGTAGTCCACGAACTATCAAACGGCTGAGCTGCTGTAAGCTCGCTCTGGGAGCATGATATTGTGTCTTTTTGCTATTGTTGGGAGGAGTTATAAAATGTGAATTTTTTTTTAATAATAAGATGTGTTTTGGTGATAAACTCAGCTTTGTTTTAGTGCCATGCGGTCGCTGGGTGTGAGGGGCTTGATGGGGTTCTTTGTTTGTCAGATTTTAGCTCAGGGTTGAGCAAGTAAAATCTTGGGGGAGGTGTGACGCATGTCCAGTGTGAGCATGCTGTACAGAACGCCTAGTCATGCCCCACTCTCGCTAGGATTGTCAGGGCAGGAACTTTGGCTGTAGTCTATGTACAGTTTCCTAACTTAGTTCATGTGAGCCGTTGTACTATAAGTAATATGAATATGTATTTTGTTTTCATCTGAGTCAACGAGTTCTATTTTATATCATTAGTTATAAGTATTGTGTGTAACACTTATTTGTAATGATGGGAGAGGCAGCCACAGTTGGGGGTCAGTGGGTGCGCCATGCGGGAGGTGGGCCTAACTCACTAGCACTCCCCCCCTCCCCCCTCCCCTCAGTGCTAGGAAAGCCTTTGTCTATCCCAGAGGAGAGAGAGAAATTACGTAATGATTGTCAGTGGGCGGTCCTTAGTAGTTCACATTGGGCTCACTAGAGGGCCGGGTATAAAAAGGGAAGTCTAGCCATTTTTTCTTCAGAACTCATTAGGCAGAGTGACTGCTCATTCCCCTTGCTAACTATATATATTCTTCTGACTGATGTGAACTTTCTCTACTACCTTACATTCTTATATCCTCTTTTCCCTACCCTTTTTAACCCGCAGAGACCCAGCGTCGCACGTGTTGCGTCGGCAGTCTTTGATCACCAACTCCCAGCGACGCATCACGTGCGTCCGACATATAAAAAACACTTACGTGGCTCGTAAGGTAGGAAATGGCGGGAGAATAGGAGGGGGCGGTACCGTAGTGTGTGGGGGAGCCGGGCCAGTAGGTGTGAGCGGGCCGAGACTGCCGCGCGGCTGGTGGTGGTGGGCTTAGTGGGGATAGTTTACACCCCTAGTTTACCGCCACTTTGAACCTTCATTACTCCGGTCGTATGGGAGCTAGAGGCTTGAGATTTATGTGAGATACTCCTTAGGATGTATGCCGTACAATGCCATACTCAGTTTTTACCCTAGTGCTCCCGGGCGGGTGGTCATGCGGGGGAGACGAACTATTGAAACCCCCCCCCCCGCCCCCCAAATGACCGAAATGATTTTTTTTTATTTGTGTGTTCATTTCTCACCATTCTCTTCCATTTTGGCTCAACAAATTTTTTTGAAGCTCCCCCCCCCCAACCCCCCACCGGCCCCCCCCCCCCAAAAAAAAATGTCAGAGGTGATTTTTTTTTGTTTTTTTTTCATTTCTCATCCTTGTCTTCCATTTTAGCAAACAAAAAAAATAAGTGAAAATGGCTTGGGACTGGGGTGAACAAAATATTATAACTAGCCGGGGCTCAACGGGTTAACTTCCATGGTCCCGTTGGTGCAGAGCTAGTCAGCCAACGTATTATCGCTTGAGTTCTCATGAGATACATGCCTATTAGATAGCCTATTTTGGAAGGGTTAACTTAGAATAGGATTGATTTATGTTTGTTGCACTTGTATATGAATTTCCCTGTGTGTTATTATTATTATTCCTGTTTTCTGCTAGTCTAGGTAATGCTAGACTGGGGTAAGGCTTTTCTGTGTTACGAGTTGTTGTCTGATGCAGAGGTTAAGCGATAAACCTGCATACTCGTTTCGGTTCAGTGAAGCCTAGGTTGTCTTCGCGGCTGACTGTGTTGAGTTAATAATTTACAGTGCGTGAGGGCAAGAGCCTAACCACCCTGTATTTTATTAACAGTTTGTTTTTACTTTGTCAAGGAGCCGGGAGAAAACCAGATACAAGGGATATGGATTTCTCAAAGTGCACTTGTTAGTTTTAACGTAATACTTTAAACAGTTGTGAGGACTTCGCTAGGCTACGAGCCGTTTTTGCTCAGTCACTGCTACCTTTTGCCCACAGTACCCCAGCTAGACTTTACTCGATTAGTAGATACAGAATAGTATTGAAGCTTTCCTTATGTATGATATTGTTTATGCACTATTGATTCCATGTGTTGCAAGCTTGGCTACTTTATTGATTAGTGGCCCACGAGCACAATCCGAGCAGGCTATTGCCGTTGCATTTTCGGAGTACTTCTTTTTAATGTTTGCCATTTACTATTGCATATTCTTTTAATTATTCTTATGCCAATTTAAACCTTTAATAGTATTTAATTGCCAGTGTTTTGCTTATTGAATTACTGTTCAAAATCCGATACGTACTTCTTACGAGCATCCGAGATGCATCTAACTTTTTTCAGAAGATTCCTTGCTCGATGCTTAAGGACTTTTAATTAACGTAACGTAAT
The DNA here is from genome assembly GCA_032716605.1 of Paralithodes platypus. Classification (NCBI taxonomy): domain Eukaryota; kingdom Metazoa; phylum Arthropoda; class Malacostraca; order Decapoda; family Lithodidae; genus Paralithodes; species Paralithodes platypus. The sequence continues at coordinate 25,801,041 of CM064566.1, forward strand.
AGTGCCGATCCGAAGTAGAGGGTGGAGGACTTCTTAAGTTCTTAGTCAAGGGTGGATTACTTTGGCTTCGGCCAACACTATTCTTTGGTGTTGTTGTTTCTTACTTCATTGTTTGATTGTTGACCAGACTAGATAATTCCTGTCTCTTTATTAGTCTGTTGTTGAACACTAGTACCGAATTCTTGTATACCCCGTTATAGCAGATTGAACTCTGGAGGGTATTGGTGTTTTTTGTTCGGCTGGCAGTACTCAGGGGTTGGGATCGTGTGTTTCCGTTGTGGCAGCGAGCCGTACTCGAGTCCTGATTGAGAGCCCTTGTGTACCCGAGTGCCAGGTCGTAACATACCCAAAGTCCCTACTCCTGATATTTGATTGTATACGATTATTTATAAATAGGCAATCGTTGAACAAATTTGTTAGCACTATAACGGTTATACTGAAACAAGTTATACTGTTCACTGACATTGGCTTACACTAAATATATGTATTACAAATAATTATTCCAAGAAAACTCCATCACTTAGTATATGATATACACTAACCCGTGGTCCAGACGAACTAACGATAGGGAGGACATTGACTGAAAGCAGTGTTGCTAAGTGTTTCATTCAGTGTGTCACTACCAAAACTTATTCTGGCCCAATTCATGCTGAATTCGAGTATGCAATATTAGTTCAATTGATTTCTTAAGTATCTAATACTCAAATATCATATCTTTGCACTTAGGGATACCCTTCATGAATACACAAATCTCGGTTCTAAGCCTGATAGGGTTGATGAGCTGGGAAACTAAGATTAGAACAGATATCTGGCCTTCGGTGTACATGGTGTATTTAACATAGACATAGACATGCTGGTTACAATATACATACTGTATATGAGGATAAAAGGAGTGTATAATTAGTGAAAGCAAAGTTACATAGGGTTATGAATGCTAGCACCCTTTAATATATTGTATACATCAGGACAGAAGTGAGTCTTTTGCAAAAGGCTTATGTTCAATATTCAAGTTACAAATGATGAGTAGAACCTTAGAGATGTATGTGTGTTATTTGTGTAAATCAGAGCATCAGTATATAAATAGATAGACATGCGAAAGTTTAATCCTGTGATCTTTGTGTCGGCATATTAGACCTTCGTTCATATTACCTGAGTTTGTATCTTGCAGTAGAAGAGAGAGAGAGTAATATATAGATTTGTTTTCTATGTGTATGAAGGAGATGAAAGGTAAGTTGCCTGCACGAGTGCCTCCCCCAAAGCCAAATGAGTGACAAGACAGCCAAATTCAAGGGACGTTGGGGTCAAAATGCCTGGGCACACGAAGCTTAAAGCAGTTTAAGTCATAGGAAGAAGGAAAGGTTGATTGAGGGAGAGAGTTTCAGTGTTCACTTGTTGAGTAGAAGACTGAAAAAATGTGCGAATTCTTGGGTTTGGGAACTGGACAGAATAGGAGTGAGACTGTATTGAAAGGCGGATACCTCACACTCGCCGCAAGGGAGTGAATATGGACTGAGAGAGCTCAGAAGAACATTGATTGATGTAATAGTGATAGAAGAGTGGAAAGAGATGCAACACTGCGGCATGAAAAAAGAGATTGTAGGGACCCAGCAAGAGGAAGTGAGTTGATGAGACGAAATGCTATTAATTCGACTTGTTCTAGAAGTGTGGTATGGGTGGTGCCTCCCCACACATGCGAACAATACGCAATACAGGGGCGCACTGTGCCCCAATACAGAGCAAGAAGCTGTGTGAGAAGAAAAACCTACGGAGACAGTTGAGCACAACTAACTTTTGAGAAACTGTTTTAGCAAGAGGGGTAATATGATCTTTCCAAAAAAGGTCAGATGAAAAAGATAGGCCTAGAATATTGAGAGATGAAAGGTTGGTTTGTGTATTGTTGAAGAATAATATATAGTATTCCGGAAGATTGCGATGGAGGGATAGTGGAAGAAATTGGATCTTGGAGGCGTTGAAAGTAACATGATTTTCTCTCTACCCCAGGCAGAAATAATTGATAGATCAGAAAATTGGCATTCTATAGCCCTTTTACATGTGTTTTGGAGTTATTGCGTGTTGGGTTGATGTGAAAAATTAGTTGAATAGTGTAAAGTAGTCATCAGTATATGAGTGGATAGGATTATAGGTACAGTTGAGAAGATCATTAATATATATTAGAAAGATAAATAGAGACACGACAGAACCCTGAGGAACACTGGAGTTGATAGGTTGAGGAAATGAGCGATGTCCATCCACAACTGCAGCTACGAAGCAGTTTGAAAGGAAATTAGAGACAAAGGCACAGATAGAAGGATCGAAACCCTAGGAGGGTAGTTTGGAAATTGGGGATTTGTGCAAGATTTTATTCAAAGATTTCGATATGTCTAGCACAATAGAACAAAATCTTACCGAAGTCCCAAAAGGAGGATGACCAGGAATTATTAAGATAAGGAAGAAGATCATCAGTAGAACGGTCATTAAGGAAACTGTACTGGTGATCTAAAAGTAGATAATTGGAAGATATATGCTTAAGAAATTTTGAGATAAAAATAGTTTCAAAAACATTAGAGATGCAAGAAATGAGAGCGATTGGGCGATAGTTGGAGGGTTGAGAGCGGTCACCCTTTTTTGGGACAGGTTAAATAAGAGCAAACTTCCAGCAAGAAGGAAAGATGTTAGATCGAGGAAAGACAGACGAAAAAGTTTGCCCAGGCAGGGAGTCAGCAATAAAGAACAGTTTTTGATTACAATGAGAGGAACACCATCCGGTCCATACGCCTTCTTAGTATTCAGCCCAGAGAGGGCTGAGAGTATATCCTCAGAAGATATTATGATATTGGGCATCAGTAAATGAGAGGGGGTGGAGAGGGAGTAGCAGCGCCGGAATCATCCAAGGTAGAGTTTTTAGTGAAAGTTTTAGCAAAAAGTTCAGCTTTGTCAGAGGAAGAAGTGACAGTGGTACCGTCAGAGTGGAAAAGACGAGGGAAAGACGAGGAAGCAAAATTGTAGGAGAGTTTTTTTGCTAGATGCCAGAAAGCTTGGGAAGAGCTAGATTTGGACAGTTCAGAGCATTTGTTATTGTTGAAAGAGTTTTTGGCGAGTCGAAGGACAGATTTAAAGGTGATGGTACTGTTTGAATGCTTCCTCCTTATTGCAGACAACAGTAAAATAAGCGTCCGTAAACCAAGATTTTTTGTGAGTTAGTCATAGAGAAAGAGAATGGGATGTATGTTTCCATGTTGGAAAGGATTAACTAAGTAATACGCTCGGCACTCTGGGAGGGAACTCTGAGGGCTCTCCCTGAATGAGAATAGTACTCTTTCATTTTCGATACGAATCTAATATTTATTGAACGACTTTGTTTTCATGCATATATAACGATAGGGAGACACAGAGAAGGGATGTTAGGATATTAGGGATTTGGGTTGGTGTCTGTAGGAGAATTTAGGAATCAGAAATCTTATATTTAAATGTAACTAATTTTCCAAGGGTTTTTATTTTTGGAATCGGATATCTTCGATGAAAATCAAGTGTTTAGATTTAATTACAAACCTTGGAAAACCCGTTTTCCACATTATCCAATGATCTTAAGACATGCCGCCCCATAGTGAGGAGGGCTATGTAGATCAGGGACAATGAGGGCTTTAATAACCAAAATGGCGATAATAGTGTATTTTAGTAAAGATATAGAAAACCCGAGCCAAGTTTTGGCAAAAGTTGGCTCGGATTTTGCGAGTTTTAGAGACGATACAGACAACAACCTAATTTTGATATTTGGTTTGGGTTTTCTCGATTTCCAAACCCATAGAAGTAGATTTATCGAAAACGTAGTGGTTTTGAAAATCGTAAAACTCCAGTAGCCTAGACCCGTACATTGGATACAAGACTAACCCTCACCTAACACCTACAATGTGTCCGTAGCATAATACCTAGTACATGGGATACAACACTAACCCTTACCTACCAGGTAAAATGCGTTCCTAGTACTGTACCTAGGTATTCCATACCTACCACTTGATCCCTTGTCATTAACCTAACAAAAGAACCTAACCTAGCCTAGATCCAGTATGTGGGATACAAAATTAACCCTCACCTAACACCTAGTATATGTTCCTAGTACCCATTATGTGGGATACATACCTAACCCTCGCCTAACACCTAGTATATCGAAATAAACCGATTATTATTATTACAATTATTATTATTATTTTGTTTGGTAATTATAGGGAATAGGCTCACATCCTTATTGTTCATGTTTTTTCCTCCAAATTTTGAGAAATGAGTGTTTTCATGGTCTTAGTTATAATTCCAATGTGGGATACACGATGGGCTGAGGAGGGGCTTTGCCCCCCTCAACCCCCCCATGAATTATTGAAATCGTCATCTATGTTGCCAGCAGGGGGTAAATATAGATTAAACTGCATAAAGAAGGCGTTTGTAAACAGTGAAGATGTCTGAAAGAGCTCTTAGATTAATTAAAATGGGCGTTTTTTTCTATTAATATCGGGTTTTATAAATGTGATAACAATTATTTTCCCACAGTGGATTATACATGAGTACAGTATAAGGGTTCCATAGACCTACATTTTCCCTAATAAATTATGTATAATAAAACTGCGAGCCTATTCCCTATAATTATCTTTTGTTTTTATTATTATTATAATATATGTCTCTAGTACCTTGGGAGACGAAGGAAAATGGTGAAAATACAAATTGGTGACGTCTATCGGAGAGTATTGACAACCTTGTTACAAAAAAGAAATTTTATTTAGTACCATTCTTTTGTATTAGGTTTTGCCGAGGCTTAAAACACATTTTCATGTGATGTTTACAGCATAATAGATTCCATATGTGTCTTCAAATTTATTAAAAAAATAAACAAAAATGGGATAAATAAAATAATTATACCAAGGAGTCTGCACACAGTCATTTTATCCCAGGCTTCTGTTCTCATCTACTCTGTTCTGGTAGGTTCCCAATTAAAATGTCATAAGAATACGGTACAGCATGGTGGACAGAAGAGGTAAGAATAGCTGTGGAAGAAAAGAAGAAAGCATATAGAGAGTGGTTGGGTAGTAGAGGGAATGAAGATTTCGAGAGACAGAAACGAGCGAGGTACGTGGATAGTAAGAGGGTGGTGAAGAGAGTAGTGAAGGAAAGTAAGAGAAAAGTAGATGAGGAATTTGGAAGGAATCTAAGTTTAAAATGGAGGAAGAGTAAGAAACTGTTCTGGAAAGAAGACAAAAAAGTTAGGGAAGGTAGCAAGGGAAACAGTAAGGGTGTGAAAGATAAGAATGGGAGAATGCTAGCTGAGAAGCAAGAGAGAGTCGAAAGATGGAGGGAGTACTACAATGAGTTGCTAAATGTAAGGAATGAAGAGCCAGCAAACATAGCTGGATATGGTATGGGAGGGAGAAGACGAGAAGTATTGGAGGAGGAGGTGGGGATCAGGAGGTCAGAAGTGTGGGAAGCCATGAAAAGCGTGAAGTTGGGGATGTTACAACCGGGACTCGTATAAAACAAGGGCTCTTAATCATTGGACTAGACAGGCACACAGCCACAACGGTAACACTACTAGATCCAACCCTCGAACTTATAATGCCGGTGCACAAAAAACACCTATACCCTCCAGAGTTAAATCTGCGATAGCGGGGTATCCTCTAACTCGGTATAAATGCACTACTACTACAGGCTGATGATCTCTGATACAGCCTGATCACAACAACATACAATTACGTTAATAATGTATACAAGGAAAAAGATAGAGAGCTTAATTAAATCACTTGAATTATTTATTGCAAACAAGAAGAAGGTATAATTAAAGTTACTCTAAACAATAATAAACTGTCACTCCTATATTAAAGAAAGTGAATGAAAGTCCTAAAGCATCGAACAGGAATCTTCAGAAGAAAAGTCTGATGCTGCTTAACCCTTTCACGACCATAGGACGCAGAGGTTGCCAGATTAGCAATAAGAAATAGATTACTCTCACTGTTATAATTACCTCTCCAAAATTAGTTTTCTGCCCACAGCTAACTCAAAGACAACTGCAGAGGTTGAAGTAAACAAACTAAAGGTTTATAGATACCCCTGACAGTAACAAAGGCTTTAAAGTATCCCTAATAGGCTCAAAAATCGCGTCAGGATGTGAGAGGGTTAAGATGATCGAATCGGATTTTGAACTGTTTTATAAAGCAGGAACAAGATATGACAAGTGTAGGGACATACAGTGTTAACTGGCACGGGAATAACGATAAATGCGCAATAGTATTATCTCCAACAACAAAAGAAGTACTTCCTCAGGCAACGCAAAAGCCTGCTCGGGTTGTGCAACTCAACAACAACCAAGGCTTACAATCAACGTGAATAAAAATGCTGCATACATAACATAAGAGTTTATAATCCTAATCGGGTGTCTGCTAGGCGAATAAAGTCTAGCTGGGATGTCGTAGGCTAGGAAACAATGGCTGAGCAAGCGGCTCGTAGCCTAGCAAGGTCCTTAAGACTGTACGGCCAAATTACGTTAAATGACGGGGTGTTCTCTTGAGAGATCCAGATCGCTAGTATCTGGTTCTCTCCTGGCGACCCACTTCAAGTCAAAGCAAAACGAGTTAGCACAGTGTTGGGTGGCAGAGGCAAAAGCCCTCACTCGCAACACAGTGCTAAACTCACAAGGTACACAGTCAGAAAGACAACCTAGGCTTCCCACGTATCCGTTGCGATTGTACAAGTTCAACAAAACCTGGTACACATCGGAAATCACAACATCAATAGCCTCACCCCAGTCTAGTATTAAATAGCCCAGCAGACAACCAAGAAATAGGTAGGGAGACACCGCGAGTGTGTCGAACCTCTACAGACAAAATGTTAACCCCTCCAAAATGTCTAACTAAACATGAAATATCTGAGAGCTTCAGCATATAATACGATGGTCGATATATGAAATCGTGCAGAACCAAAGGGGAGTTATGATGTTAAATAGATTAGAAGAATAAGAGGTAAGAAGTTGATAGAGAGAGAAAGTGTTCTATAGGTGGAAGTCGGGGACAGATGGCAAGGGAGGTGGGAAGGTTATGCTGGTCAGGCAAGCTCTGAGCAAGGAAGGCACAGAGGCAGCAAGGAGTGCGGGGGGACTACCTCCTGCTGCGGCAGGATGGCGGCAAAGCGGCCAGCCACTCAGAGGGCCCGGCCGTGGCGTGACGTCACAGAGACTACGCGTAACACTACGCGCACAACCCTCTGCCTCCTGCACTTACTCACTCACACTCTCTAGCTGTATCATTCAGTCTTATACATTACACTTATAACTGATGATATAAAATATAATGCATTGTCACAGACGAAAATAAAGACCACTTCTATACTGCCTGTGACATGACGATTCACAAGAAAGAAAGTATAACATTCTCTGATAACTGTAGCTCATTTCACTGCCCTGGCGAGCGCTAGTCGCTACCAGGAGGCGATTCTGCCAACGCTGGTAGGCGTCACAGGGAAAGCACCAGCAACAGATGGAGTGTGTGGGGAAATGTTGAGGTATGGTGGTGAGATAGTGATCGAATGGGTATGGAAAATGTGCAAACTAGCATGGGAGATGGGGAGTGCACCCGAAGACTGGAAAACTGGCATAATAATCCCCCTATATAAGGGCAAAGGGGAAAGAGGAGTGTGTGGTAACCACCGAGGAATATGTCTTCTAAGCGTAGTAGGAAAGGTATACAGTGTAGGTCATGTGTAAGAGGATGTGTAGATCAGATTTTTACCCTGAATTGTGTAGTGGAGAAATATCTGGAGAAGAAACAAAAGGTGTATGTTGCCTTTATGGACTTGGAGAAGGCCTATGACAGAGCGGATGGAGAAGGTTTGTGGAAAGTACTTAGAATATACGGAGTAGATGGCAAGTTGCTGAAGGCAGTGAAGAGCATGTATGAGGGTGCAAAGGCGGCAGTACGTGTGGAGAGTGAGCAGAGCGAGTTCTTTGACCTGAATGTTGGTTTGAAACAGGGGTGTGTGATGTCCCCACTGTTGTTTACTGTATATATGGATGGAGTCCTGAAAGGAATACTATCAAGAGCAGTGGATGTTGGTGTATCACTGAAAAGGGTGGGTATTGAGTGGAAGCTACCGGTACTGCTGTTTGCCGATAATACAGTTCTGATGAGTGATAATGAATGGGAGTTGCAGGGTCTGGTAAATGAGTTTGGAACAGTGTGCGAAAAACGGAATTTGAAGGTAAATGCGGGGAAGAGCAAGGTTATGGTCTTCGAAAGGGGTGAAGTCACAGAGTGTGAGGTGAAGTTGAACGGTCAGGCTATGGAGATCGTAAACTCTTTTAAGTATCTGGGCAGTGTGTTGAGTAAAGATGGGACTATGGATGAAGAAGTGCGGGAGAGGGTACAACAGGGGAAGAGGGTTGTAGGAACGCTGAAACCAGTAACAAGAAATAGGGTGGTCAGTATGGAAGTGAAGAAGTCCTTGCATGACAGTGTGGTAATCCCGACACTGACTTACGGAAGCGAAGCATGGACGTTGGTTGAGAGACTCAGACCAAGAGTGAGAGCAGTGGAAATGAATTACTTAAGAAGTGCGTGCGGAGTTACATGGAGGGATAGACAGACTAATGAGGAAGTAGGAAGGAGGTGTGGTGTGGAGGTAGATGTGCTGGAAAGTGTGAAAAGGAACAACTTGAGATGGTTCGGCCATATGGAACGTATGGAAAGCGAGAGAATAACTAAGAGGGTGTACGAGAGCGAGGTGGAGGGACAGAGAGGGAGAGGTAGACCGAAAGAGAGGTGGAAGGATGGAGTGAGGAAGTATATGAACAAAGGCGGTGCTGGTTGGGGGGAGGGGCGTCAACTGACTAGGGACAGAGGTGCATGGGGGCAGTTCGTTCGTGGCCACCCCTTCGGGGATCACGGCATCAGGCAATAGATAGATAGATAGAATCCGGCTAACTATGTCAATCAAATGTTCGTATCAATACCGATACTGATTATATAAAGTCATAAAATGCTTCGCAACAAAAGGATGCCTATCGAAAGTTGTTAATAAATGTGGTACAAATACAGAAACATGAAGCTTCTTACCTCGCAGCCAGAGATTCCTGATGGACGGGGCACACCAATAGTCAGTAATGCTGGGATCACACATTCCCGTATATGCTCCCGACTGCTCCCGTACGAATGTTTATTGGTAGTTGGCAACCGATTACGTAAAACGTAATGGCATATTACGCAAAACGTATGTGAAATTGTGTACAGTCTGGGGGGTTAGTACGCATGACGGGAGTAGCCACGCGGGTCGGGGAGGTGCTGGGCGCACGCTAGGCCGCGCCGTATCTTTTGAAATGTAAATCACGGTTGTGGCTCGCGCTCCTGTATGTCAAAAGTCGGAAAATTTTACGACCGTCCGGGCCATCACCGCCGTCTGACGGGAGCAGCCCCGTCAGACGTAAAACGCTCTGCCATAAGACGTAAGCGGCTCCCGTCAATCGTAAAAATTGCCCGTCAAACGGGAAAGTTTACGTTCGTCCGGGCGCATCTGGCAACAGCGCCACACTGCGGGTTGGCGGGAAGACGCGGCAACGTTGTACGGGGGGTTATATAAGGACCGGCGGGACGCATTGCAGTCACACCTCTCACCACACCGCAAGAAGCAACCACCACCACCTCCAGCCAACCCTGCCACCCTACCACCCTACCACCCTCTGCACGCTTCACCTGCCCTGCCGTCCGTCACCATGCTGAAGAGGAACATGAAGAAGGCCAGGAAGCCTTTCCCTGCCCCCTCGACGCCTGCCACCTCGACGCCTTCCACCTCGACGCCTGCCCCCTCGACGCCTGCCCCCTCGACGCCTGCCACCTCTCCGGCTGTCTCCTCTCCGCCTGCCACTTCTCTTCCTGCCACCTCATCCACCTCGGCTGACCCCGATGAAATAGTGATCAACGTCGGCGAGAGTGCAGAGGTCATGGAGGATGTCGTCGAGGATGAGGTGGACAGTGATGACAACGACAACGAGGCGGACGACCATGCCGTTGCACCTTCCGGCGGCGAACAGCAACAACAACCGGCAAAACGCCGCCGGAAGAGCACCAATATTATCCTGCCGGAGGAGACGGAGCGAATGCTGGGAGAGTGGCTGGAGTTCGAGGTGCCTTATCTATATGATAAGGGTGATCCCAGGCACAAGCAGAAGGAACACATTGAACATGTTTGGGTGGAGAAGGCAGCCAGTCTGGACCCCCCCATCGCCACCGAGGACTTGAAGACGTGGTTCTCCTCTCTCCGCTCCAGGTTCGGCAGGCTCTCCAAGCAGAAAAGTGGTGATGGGGCCCGCAGGATGACGGAGAGGGAGAAGTGGATCGTCACCATGTTTAGCTTCCTGAAGGCACACATCGTGCGCCAAAGGAAGCCCCGGACACTTGGTATGCCTCAGGTACGTGTATATTTTTTATGTTTGCCAACTCTTTCACTATTAATTCGACAACCACATCCAGGTGTCAATATTTCCCTGGCGAGCGATAGGAAGCCAAGAGGTTTGGCGTCCTCAGGACAGTGACAGTTTTTTTTCTTTTTCTGATTTATATTGCTTATAATGACAAATATTTTTTTCAATTTATCTTGTTCACTTAAGTTTATAGCCTTATATATATATATATATATATATATATATATATATATATATATATATATATATATATATATATATATATATACATATATATATATATAATTATATATATATACTATATAAATATATATCTATATATATATATATATATATATATATATATATATATATATAACCTAATGTATAAAAAAAAATTGTGGTATTCTGGGAAGCCTAATATGTTCAAAGTTATTGTTGCTATTATGGTGTGAACTGATGAAATCTTTAGTACTTTACCATAACTATATATAACCTATATATATATATTACCTAACATTTTTGTTAATGAAACACATAATAACAATGGTGTGGCCATTCCTGCCCTTTTGTAGTTCCCAGATTCCAACCCAGACCTACGTGGTTGACAAAGACTGTCTTTGTCTGTGTTGGGACTGACGGGGTGTGCCAACGATTGTCCGGAAACGGTCGAGGTAAGTCCTAAAAAGTCCCAAGACATACGGCCTCAGCTACGCAGGTCTTGTGGGGGCGTGGCATGGGTGTGGCCTGTGTTTCCGCAAATCGGGCAGCCCATGCGGACTAACGGGGACATGCTTACGCAAGTCACAAACATGTACGTAGTTCATTACGACTACATTACGACTGACGTAACAATGGCCCCGTCACGGCACGTCTGTCGGGAAAATGCAATAATCGTGGTGATACAGGCGTACACGGCCGGACTACGCCCGACAGAACAAAACATTGGCGATTACGCCTGACGGGAGCTGTCGGGAGCAATATACGGGAATGTGTGATCCCAGCATAATTAGGCTAACCAACGTCAGTCATAATACACCACAGTAAACTAATCGAGTGACTCGGCCCTAAAGAAAGTGATCGTGTGATTCCGCCCTAAGGTGAGGGTCTTCGCATCTCATGAGTTGAGGCAGTGGATACACACACAGGGTAATGTTAAACACAATAGCATAGATTGCTGATATTTTATGGTAGGCTTAAGTTGTTTAGAAAATAATACACCAACAAAATATAAGCAGTATTCAGTATGCTACGGTATACTAAATATAAGCAGTATTCAGTATGCTACGGTATACTAAATATAAGCAGTATTCAGTATGCTACGGTATACTAAATATAAGCAGTATTCAGTATGCTACGGTATACTAAATCATGCTTCGTCTTGATTACAAAAGTAACTCCACTACTTCAAATACCTCCTGGAAAAGTATTCATATTGATATTTTTATTTTGACTAACACTAGACGATATTATTAAGTCCAGGAAAGGCGTCGAATACTTACAGCGTTAATTTCTGTCCTATACGTTTCATAACAAATGACAGAAAATATTGATATTCAAAAATAAATGTATGGCAATTTGTAAAAAAAATTTATACTTTCTAATATATATTTGTTCAAATGTATATGGAATTTGTGCCACAAACACGACTTACAGCATTGATACATTTAATATCAAGTACTTTAATATCAAAATTCATACACTATTAGTATCACGACTAATTTAATTAAATGTAAGACTTAGTTTATAATTTATCATTTGGTTGTTGAATTATCATTTTGTCTGTTTTTTCTCATTACACAGAGTACGTAATATGAATATGAAAAGAAAGTGTATATGTACAGTATGTACATACTTAGGCACATACTACATAGCTGGGGGTGGCCGACTTGAGACAGCCTGAACAGAAACACTATTTAAAGTGCCAGTTCTTAGGGTCCGGGACCACTTTTGCGTTCCCTAACCTCTTAGTCTTTCTCGCTTAGTACGTCAATTTTACAAGGGCAGGGTTCCTAGCCTTCTGCCGCCAGATGGAAACAGTAGGACTGCAGAAGGAGATTACCAGTAGAGCGGGACTGTACTGGCGATCTGAAATTAGATTATGGGAAGATATAATTATGCTTAAGACACTTTGAGTGAAGAATAGTTTCAGAAACTTTAAGGGGAGATTTTTAGTTGGTTCCCTAGACCTCCATCAAGCTTAAAATTACACCCCCTTGAGTCCCTTTCAAGATAAATTTGTACATTTTTCGGTAGAAAAATGTCCCGGCCAAAGGCCGGTTCCTCTTAAATTACAGGCTCGCTATGCTCGCCAGGATAAAATTGACACCTGAATGGCACGAAAGGCCTTAATATGGGGTAAAAGTTCTTAAAATCGCTAAACTAATGGGGCAAACGTTTTATAATATCAAAAGCAATGGGGCTAAACATGAGGGAGAAAGGGGTCACGAAAAAAATCCCTCGAGTGGAGATCTCCCCTTAAAGATGCAAGACATGAGAACAATTGGATAATAGTTTGAGGATTGACAAACACCCTTCTTTGGGGCAGGTTGAAAAAGAGCATACTTTCAGCAAGAAGGAAATCTGTTAAAGGGAAGGCAGAGACGAAAGTGTTTGCCTAGGCAGGAAGTCAGCCCAGAGAGGGCTGAGAATACATCCTTAGAAGAAATTATGATATTGGGCATAAGTAAGTGTGCCAGTTTGTTTGTGTGAATGTCTTGTGTGAGTGTGTGTATGTATGTGTGTGAATGAGAGAGAGAGAGAGCGAGAGTAATGTATTCAACATTTTAGTTGTGACACCTACAGTAATGTCACCATGGCTGTTTAATATGTTTATGGATGGTGTGGTGAGGGAGGTGAAAAGGAGAACTATGGGAAGAGGATTGGGTTTAGTGGGAAAAAATGGTAGAGATTGGGAGTTGAATCAGTTGCTGTTCGCTGATGACACAGCATTGGTGGCGGATTCTGATGAGAAACTGCAGCGGGTAGTCAAAGAGTTTGGTGTGGTTTGTGGAAGGAGGAAACTGAAGGTGAACGTCAATAAAAGTAAATTAATGGTGTGTAATAGGGGAGTGCATTGGGTGAATCTAGATGTGAGGCTGGATGGGGAAATATTGGAAGAAGTAGAGTGTTTTAAATATCTAGGAGGAACGATAAGCAGGAGTGGAGGTATGGAAGTGGAGGTAAAACAGAGAGTGTGTGAAGGAAGGAAGGTTTTCGGAGCAATGGGAAGTATGTGGAAGACGAGAAATCTCGGAGTGAAAGTAAAAAGTGCACTGTATCAAGGAATTGTTGTGCCAACAGTGATGTATGGGGCTGAGACAAGGGCTCTGAAGAAAAAGGAGAAAAGAGGGCTGGATGTGATGGAGATGAGCTGCTTGAGGAGTATGTGTGGAGTTACTCGTAGAGACAGATTGAGGAATGAAGTGAGGAACCTGTGTTTGGGGGCAGTGCACTCGTGTTATATAAAAGTGTTATAGCTCAGTTTTTAGCTGTTAGTTTACTTGTTTTTGTTTTCTATACTTAGTTTCTTGCTCCTCGCTAAGCTTACTGGGATCATGGCAGGTATGGAGTGCGAGTCTCTAACTGATCTGCATCATCTTATTCTCCAGGTAAGAGAGGAGATGGTTGTGGTGAAGGAAGAGGTCTTGGCTCTAAGGGAGGTTAATGTTAAACTTCAGAGGAAAGTGGATTTGATTAAAGACGAAAATCTAGCTTTCAAGCTTAGCCAAGAGGAAATAAATTCGAGTAAGGGGAAAAGGGAGGAAGTTGATGAAAAATTGTATTCATGGCAGGTTGTTAAAAATACGGGTGGGAAAGTCACAGTCAAGAAGCAGGATAGTAGAATAGGTATGAGTGTGACAAATACATTCTCTCCTTTGCGAGACGAATGTGGGGGAAAAGATAGTCAGGATAAGGGAGGGATAGCCGAAGTGCCTGCCGCCGACTCAGCTCCAACCTCTGACGCTGTGCTACCTACCACCACCGCTACCCCCACCACCACCACCACCAAGTGAGCTTCTGCCACCACCGGGGGTTCTCCAACTGCAGCTGCTGGATCCTCCCGAGGGAAAGGTAAGTCTGTGTCCCGAGAAGGTAAGTCTGTGTCGATTGTGGGCGACTCCATGGTAAGACATTTAGTTAGGGCTACCCGCACTAAACTTAGGAAGGTTGTGTGTCTGCCTGGCCATGGAGTTGGGAGGGTTTTAGAGAAGATGGACCACATCTTGGAAGATAGTGGACATAACCCCATTATCTGTCTCAGTGCCGGGAGTAACGATGTTGGCAAGGGTAGAAGAGAGGAACTGCTGCAGCAGTATCGGGATGTGTTAGATAAGGTTAGGATGAAGGGAGGGATCCCTGTAGTACATTGTATCCTACCCAGAAGAGGAGTTCCCAAGGAATGGACATCCAGGGCGATTGGTGTCAATTGCCGGTTGGAGAAATATTGCAAAGAAAAAGCAATACCATTCATTGATAACTGGGATAGTTTCTATGGGAGAGATGGGATGTACGCAAGGGATGGGGTTCATCTTTCACGGTTAGGGGTTTCCACATTAGCTAGTTCTTTAGATAGGGTGGTTGTGTGGTTTTGAACAGAAATATTGAGAGTGTAAATGAGAGGTTAAATGGAACAATTTTAGCGTCAGGCGAAAGCGATAAGGATATTCAGTCTCATGCTAAAAATGATGACTATATTGCTAATGATAGTAGTGATGGTGCAACAGAAGATGGAAATGTCGTTAGAAATAAAGGTAAATTGGGTATAAAGAAAAGAAGTAAATTGAGAGTATATTACACAAACTGTAGGAGTCTATGTAACAAAATGAACGAACTTAGAGCCCTTGTTAGCAAAGAAAATATAGACATAATAGCGCTAACTGAAACGTGGATTAATACAGAAACCAGGCATTTTTTAGCAGAATTTGATATACCAGGATATAGTTTGTTTAAATATGACCGAACATTTAAGAGGGGTGGCGGTATAGCAGTGTTTGTCAGGAGTACATTAAAAAGCTGTATTAAATCAGGTATTAGACTAAATAACGATAATGAAAGTGTTTGGGTAGAGGTTAACGAAGGTAGTGAGACCATAGTTATTGGAGTTATGTATAGACCGCCAAATATGAGTAGAAATGACGGAACGTCATTATGGGAGGAAATTAAAATGGCATCAAGGTTTAGCAATGTGTGCATTATGGGGGATTTTAATTTTCCGAATATAGATTGGCAGCATCAAATAGGAGACTCTGATTCTGAGGAGTTTATAGAGGTAGTACAAGATAGTTTTTTATTTCAATTCATAGATACGCCGACTAGAGGTAATAATATTCTCGATTTAATTTTCAGTAACAATGAACATATGGTAAATAATGTAGAGATAGGGGACCACCTAGGAAATAGTAACCACATTCTGTGTATTTTAATATACAATGGAAAGGTAATACCAGAGAGAACACAACATTAATACCTGACTTCAGAAAAGCCAATTATGGTGGGTTAAGAAGAGCCCTATTAGCGGACCCTATGGTCAAAAAATTAAGTCGATCCTGGTGTCCAAATGAGTGTACCCCTTCTCAGGCACCTGTCATCTTAAGTCAGGTAGAGACGTCAACCTTGATAGATACATACGATAATTTTATCGAGTCAGTATTCAATGCACAAAATAAATACATCCCCAAAAGAAAATTTAGATCAACACAGAACCAACCCAAATGGATGAATAATAGACTATTAGATCTTCTAGGACAAAAGAGAGGAATATATAGAAAAATTAGGAAAGGCGAAATTCACCTACTTGCTTACTATCAGAATCTATCAAGACAGGTAAAAAAGGGTATTAGGAAAGAAAAAAGAAATTATGAAATTAAGGTTGCCAATGACTCAAAAAATAATCCTAAAGCTTTTTACCAACTATATAAATCCAAGGTTAGAGATGTAATTGGTCCCCTTAAAACTTCGATAGGAGAAATGACAGAAAATGATTTAGAAATGTGCAGTACATTAAATAGTCAATTTCTTTCCGTTTTCACTAATGAAAATTTGGCACAGTTTCCAGAAGTCCGTAAGGTATATAGCGATAGTATAGAAAATAGGTTAAGTACGGTTACTATAAGTAGAAATGGTGTGCTTAAGGAAATTGACAGACTGAAACCTCATAAATCGCCTGGTCTTGATGAGGTATATGCTAGAGTATCAAAAGAATGTAGTGATGAGTTAAGTTACCCATTAACATTTCTATTAACAAGTCATTAGAGACAGGTATAGTTCCAGAAGCTTGGAAGCTTGCAAACGTAGTTCCGATCTTCAAAAAAGGTGACAAATCAATAGCATCCAATTACCGTCCCATTAGTCTTACATCAATCATAGGAAAGCTACTAGAGTCAATTATTGCTAGTAAAATTAGAAACCACTTAGATACATTTAATTTAATAAATTCTTCTCAGCATGGATTCACCCAGGGACGTTCTTGCCTTACTAATTTGCTTATTTTTTTCTCAGAGGTATATGAAGCAGTAGATAATGACAAGTCATATGATATAATATATTTAGATTTCAGTAAAGCTTTCGACAGAGTCACCCATGAGAGATTGATGAGAAAGGTTGAGGCGCAGGGAATAGGTGGGGCGTTGTTGGGATGGATTAGGTCATGGCTAATTGGTAGGAAACAGAGAGTCAGCATAAATGGTACCAAGTCAGAGTGGGGAGCAGTCAAAAGTGGTGTCCCCCAGGGATCGGTATTAGGTCCCCTGTTGTTTCTTATATACATAAATGACCTAGATTTAGGTATTACTAGTAGGATAAGTAAATTCGCAGACGATACTAAAATGGGGAGATCAATTGATTCAGATAGCGATATAGAGTGCCTCCAAAGGGATCTAGATACCTTACATGAATGGTCAGTAAATTGGCAGATGAAGTTTAACATTGACAAATGCAAGGTATTAAAGATAGGGAAGATGCAAACAAATGTTAAATATAAACTAGCTAATTTAGAATTAGAAAATTCAGACTGCGAAAAAGATCTAGGTGTGTTTGTTTGCAATGATTTGAAGCCTAGAAAACAGTGTATAAGCGTTCGTCATAAGGCAAACAGGATTCTCGGGTTCATCTCTAGGAGTGTGAGTAACAGAACTGCTGATGTTATCTTAAAACTTTACTTGTCATTAGTGAGACCCCATATGGATTATGCTGTCCAATTTTGGTGTCCTTATTACAGAATGGACATAGATTCATTGGAGAGAGTACAGCGTAGAATGACAAAAATTATCTATAATATTAGAAATCTTCCGTATGAAGAAAGGTTGAAGAAATTAGGTTTACATTCGTTAGAGAGACGCAGAGTTAGAGGGGATATGATAGAGGTGTGCATGTGGGTTAGTGGGATTAACAAAGGGGACATGACAAATGTACTAAAGCTCAGTGATAGCGAAAGAACTCGTATCAGTGGTTTCAAATTAGATAAATTTCGTTTCAGAAAAGATATAGGCAAATATTGGTTTGGTAACAGAGTTGTAGATGGGTGAAATGGACTACCAAGTGCTATAGTGGGATTAAAAACGGTAGGGAGCTTTAAGATAAAATTGGATAAGCATATCGACGAGAAGGGTTGGGTGTGAAGGGGGATCAGCCGGGTTGGGCCAATCAGCGCTCTGCAGACCCCCGTAATCCTGCGTTAATCTCTAACCGGTTTGGTATGATGATCCTCAGGGTATTAGAGTGTTGAGCCTATAATTGGGCTTTGTAATTGGGATTGTGTGGGACAGGGATCTGCCTTGCTTAGGCCAATCGGCTTTCTGCAGACTCCCATTTTCTTATGTTCTTATGTTCTTATGAAGAGATACGTAGGAGATTGGGGCAGCAGGAACATTTGTCAGCCAGAGTGGACAAAAGGGTGCTGAGCTGG
The DNA here is from genome assembly GCA_032716605.1 of Paralithodes platypus. Classification (NCBI taxonomy): domain Eukaryota; kingdom Metazoa; phylum Arthropoda; class Malacostraca; order Decapoda; family Lithodidae; genus Paralithodes; species Paralithodes platypus. Next base: position 25,819,370 of record CM064566.1, read on the forward strand.
TATGGTCATGTTGAACGAATGGGAGATGAAAGGCTTACAAAGAGAATATGTGAGTCAGGTACAAGGGGAGATAGAAGGGCAGGAAGACCCCCATTGAGATGGAGGACTGTGTAAGAAAGACTTTGGATGATAGAGGAATGACTATAGATCAGGCAGGGGAAGTGGTGGTGGACAGGAGTGAATGGAAAATGCTTGTGAATAGTTGAGTGAACACGTGGTCATTTGGAGTAAGGGGTCGGGCGCAAGTTGGACTAGATAATAGTCCATCAGGCGCCTGGCCCGGGGAGACGATTAATATGAAGGGTGCGCCTGGAAGTGTGGTGGGAGGGCTTGTGGATTTGGCTCCGCTGCATGTCTGCCTGCCGAGATCGGAGCTTCTCCGGGTGGTTGGGTGCCGGAGTGCTGGAGCGACCTTGGTGACCCTGGTCTCTGGGTCTTCTCCTGGGTGACCTGGATGTGTCTGAGTTTGTGCTTTTTATCTGTGTTTATTTGTTGTTTTATGTTGTTTTTGTGTTTTCCCTGTTCTTGCTCTGTCTTGAGTCGGCTACCCCCAAAATGGGGATTGGGCCTGAGCATATAGATAGATAGATAGATAGACCTACAGTATATACCAGGTACGAGTGTAAAGACATGTTGGTAATATTGTGTAGTACCAACATGTCTTCAACACTGTATCATTAACACCTTATTAGCGGGCTAGTGGTCTATTTATATGTACCACCCAGCGGGGTGTTTTTAGCCAAAATAGGGCTCTTTACGTGATCATTTTCATGCCTAAATAAGACCCAGAGCTTAAAACAAGTATCTATCCCTGAAAGGGCATAAACAGAGCTTTCCAATGACACCATAACGATCCTTTTATGACGGCTAGTTTTCTTGCAACAACCGCGCAACACGAGTGCAAAAAGCATGTAATTCGGTACTTTCCCCATACAATTCAGTATGGAGCGAGTGAGAGAGGGAGGGAGGAGGTGGGATTCGTGTCAGTAAGTTCGCCGCGGTGGTCTGGAGCAGTCATACGCTCGCTACTCTCCTGCCATCACTTGTCTCTCTCTCTCAGCAACATTACGTGCTGAAATTGCCACACGACCTATGTCGTGCGCCGCCAGATAGTCCAGATTTATTATACTCGGCTTATGTTGCGCGCCGCTAGTTAAGGGTTAACAACTTAATAGGTTGTTGCCTTCTATGTTGTATTTTGTGTTGCCAACATGTTTTGTTGCCAGTGTGGATGCACCTTTAGGTTCATTTCGTATTACAGGACATCACTAACAAAAACATTATTTGATAGAATATCATCTACCATTCGCAAGCGTAAGGATACGAAACATAGAGAGATAGTCATAATAATTATGGCCCCTCGCTCAGGTGTGGAGGAAACTATCGCTCTGCCATAAACCTCTACTGTGTAATACCTTGAGGGATAAGCTTGTTCTAGTATTAGTTGTGTTTATATCTTTATCTAAAGAATATTAAGGGGAGATGGGCTGTTTTTCTGGTCCCCTTCCTCCCTCGTGTTAAGCCCCATTTGTTTTGAAATGATACAACGTTTAGCTTGGAGATTTTAAGACCTTTAGCCTCATTTCGTTGTCAATATTAAGACTTTCTGTGCCCTTTAGGTGTCGTATTATTTTCCTAGTGAGCGATGGCAAGCCTGTCATTGTGGAGAAACCGGCCATCGGCCGTGAAATTTTTCAACCGAAAAATGTACAAAAATCTCGAAGGAGGATCTAATGGATGTTCTTTAAGTTTGATGGAGGTCTAAGGAGGAAACTAAACAAAAAAATAGTATATCAATAAATAGACCCCCAAAAAACTACTGTCCCTTTAACATGACCGTATTTATAACATTATATCTTATACCACTTTTCCTTATGGTTATCCTATATCTCTAACCAGGGTGGCAAACCGGAGCAATTTGGAATGAAAACTTGAATCAATATGAGAAGGAATACAAGAAAAGTACCCGACATAGCATTGTTTTGGCCATGTTATCACTGGTGTAGACATAATTTGAAATATAAACCACAATGTTACCCTCACATATACAATAATAACGAGTAAAATAATGGACTCTGCTTTCGTTTAAAACCCTGCCTCTAACTTTCATGTCTTTCAGGTTAAGCATATTTTTCCTGTGTGGTCTGTGGTGCCTGTGGGTGCTGTTCTTTTTCTGTGGGCTGGTGGCGTATGCTGTGTACAATCAGTGTGACCCTCTCGCTGCGGGGAGGATACACAAGCCTGACCAGATCATCCCGTACTTGGTCATTGACAAGTTTGGTCAGATTCCGGGTCTTACTGGCTTGTTTGTGGCAGCAGTATATGGAGGTGTTCTCAGGTCAGTACTACAAGCAGCCTCGAAAGGATTAATATATATGTTGTTGCTTGTTTTCCTTTGAAATTTGTACAATCATTATCCGTATTGTAGCAAACACAACCGTCATTTAGATTTGGGGGTCACTAGATTTTCATCAAAGCTGTTAATTAGGAAAATGTGTATTGAACACCAATATTCATGAATGTCTGTAAATTTGGAATATTAAGAGTTTCTTCTGCGGAAATGAAGAGTCCCCAGCCAGTATATAATCATAAAATGAAACCTTAGGACACGCACACACACAAACACACACACACACACACACACATACATAATCAACATAAATATATTTGTCATAATCTGATGCAAAAGGAATTAACATTACCATATAATATCAATTTGGCAGTTATTAGAAGATACTGCTTAGGTTTGTTTTTCCTATGTCAACCTTGGAACTGTAAGCTATTCAGTAGTGTGAAACTCTTGCGAGGCCCCAAGATGAAGTAATCGATTGAAACTTCCAGAAGTTGGATGCTTCATTCGCACTAAATGGTACTAAATTCGCTACACCGTTGTTCACAGCATCTTCGAATATGGTTGGTCATCTTCAATGCTATGAATTGGTGACGATATAGTGGGTATTATTTTGATGTGTCAGTGTAGTCAGGATATTTGTTGAACATCAAGCACGATCAGATCACATGAGAACAACCTGCCTTAGCAAGACTGGTAATATGGTCCTTCCAAGTGAGAGCAGAAGAAAAAGAGACACCAAGAATATTGAGAGAAGATGAAGGATTGTTTTTTGTATTGTTGAAGTGTAAGGGATAGTCCTCTGGGAATTACAGACGGGTAGTAATATTTATGTATTTATTTATTTACTTATTTATTAATTTTGTTTTTTGTGTGTTTTTTTTTGAGGGGGGGAGGGGTGTATTGGAAAGAAGTGGGATGTGCTTGTTTAGTGTAGTGAAATTAATAGGAAGAGGATTGTGCCCACCGCCTGATTGGGTAATACAACAATTATATGCTTATCGTGAGAGACCAGTAGTACGTGACCTTCAATATCATGAATTACTAATAAAATACACAAGTTAAGGATCACCACCGTACCAGCTCGCCCAGGAAAAAGAAAAGAAACAGAAGGAGGGGAAACTAATATAAACGAAACCAGAAGGCACCATCATCAAGGAAAACGAAGCAAGATGGACGAAGGAAAAACTAAACAAAAAATAACCAAGACGAAGGAGGGAGATACCAAGACCAAAATAACGAAGATGCCAAAAATATCCAAACTCAACAACGACGTAACAAGGAAAGACAGCAACAGGAACCAGGAGCAGAATACCCGCACAGAGAAAGAAAATTCACCTCCATCACGGAAGACCAACGTAGCATCAAAACTACATGTAGACATCAAAACCATAACAAAACCAACAACACATGGCTGCCCAAAACCTACCTGTGCACCACTACACCATACCAGACGAGACGCCAGAATTACAACAATAAAACCTGATACACCAACCACGCCAGGCAACACAATTGCAGTTCCCCACAAACACTATGAGACTACGAATAAGAATATAGTGTACAGTCAGAAGCATAAGGACCAATATAGACGCACTACCAAGGAGCAGTTATGCCATTCTTCCACGCAGAGGCCTACTCACCTGCCCGCAAACTTCTAGGGGGTCCACCTAATCCCCCCAGAATACGCCCCCCTGTACTAATGACCTGACCTCCGCACACTTGACCTGGGACATATAAGCCAAAGTCGTTACTACCCCGACGGAAACCAGGATATGGTAAGCAATTCTAGGGCTTGATTTAACTAACAAGTTAGCAATCGAGTCCTAAAATTACCCTCCCATTCAAGTAAAAGAATTGAAGCCATGGTGGATATCTTTCGAGGTCTGAGGAGTTTTTTACCTATTGAGGAATTACTATTAACACCTAACTGACGGTGAGCATCATATGACGGGCAAGAGAATATTGGCCACCCCTGCGGTGCCCATCATATGACGGGTGCCACTTTGAGGACGTTATGAGCTCTGAGAGAGAGTCCGCGCATTCGGAGGACGATAGGTGGACTTCAACCGCTCGGCACCACTGCTATGCCGTCTCTGACACATACTATACCTCCCCACCATCGCCGGACCACTCGAGACAAGGAAAAAACCTAAAAAATTACCTAATTTTAGGGTATTTTCACCTCCAGTTACGCGATCACTGCAAGAGAATCCGTGGTCGTACAAGGACGATTCAGGTGTCATTGGAAAGCTCTATTATCGCCGTTTCACGGATATATATAATTGTATTATGTTCTGTCTTGTTTATGCATGACAAAAAGCATGGAATGAAGTTCGTTTTTGGTGAATATACCTGCCCATCAGCATGGTCATGTCAACAAACATGCCCGCTTTTACAGAGTTAACACATGCCATGGTATAGTGATTAATAATAAGATCCCTAGTAGGCTGCACCTTTAGTATTAGAAGTATAACCGAAAGGAGATGTCCCCACCGAACTTCTTTTGCTAGAACCGCACTCTAAAACTATAGAAAGATACTTGCCATGGTAAACGTCATTCAAATAGTTCGGGCTTACTGAGATACCATCTAAATAACGGCACTCTACAAATAGAAGTCCATATTGTATATGTCTGATGCCATGGTAGAGGACACTTACAGTAAAAAGATCTAAACACCGCCCCTGAGTTCTTTGAACCTCTTATAATGGTCAGTGGCAGATCGAGTGAAATTAGTAAGTTCATGGTCTTACTATCTCCTCGCGTTAGCTTGCTACCTTGTCGTGTGTTATGACACTAGAGACATTGTATTTAAGTCCCAAGTTAAGAGTACCGAAACGAAACTTCATCAACGATTAGCATAACGGTCAGGATAGACGAGCACTAGTAGCCCAGGACATGTCCTAGCTCACGCTCGCGTTAGTCCGATGAAAGTGCCCTATGTCATGATATCAAAGAGCTATCATTTAAGACACATACCAGCTAATCCATCTGTTTCCCAAACTACCCCATCCACACGGCAGGACCACCGAAGCGGCTCAACGGAAACTAGATGACCAGACTTCAACCCTCTCATCTCTGCCCAAACTATGCCACTCCAATCTTCAAGTGTTAGATTAGGAGTGTTTACTGAAAATTATTCTCACTCATGTCAGTGCGACAAGGTGAAATAGTTAGGAAAATAGAGTCCCCCAATTTGGACTCTGTATATTTTTACCCCAGTGCGCCCAGGTGACTTACTAAGGAAAATAGAGTTCCCCAATTTGGGTGCCTGTTTGAATATTCACATACATCAACAAGCTTTGACGAAATTTTGGACAGCCCCTTCATCTGGTACTCAATAGGATCCATTAAGGGGAGATGGGCCGGTTTTTGGTCCTCCTTTTTCCTCATGGTTACCCTTATTACTCTTCAGATTTTAAGAAGTTCGCCCCATTAGTTTGTCAATTGTAAAACTTTGTGTCCCATTTAATTTTCGATATCAAGACCTTTCGTGCCATTTAGGTGTCGATTTTATCCTGGCGAGCGATAGCGAGCCTGTTATTTTAAGAGGAACCGGCCTTCGGCTGGGAAGATCATGCAATCATCTTCCAAATCTGCGTGTGAAGTTATGACGAACCACAAAATATTAGTCAAAATTACTTTCAAGGTCATATTCGTTTAACAGTGGTGAACTGAGGGGATGGAAACTTACCCAAATCCTAATAGGTTTGATTGCGGTACGAAATGAAGGTCTATTGGCTGACTCCGAGATCCCCGAAGGAGTGGCCACGAACGAACCGCCCCCATGCACCTCTGTCCCCAGTCAGTCGACGCCCCTCCTTCTAACCAGCACCGCCTTCATCCATATACTTCCGACCTCCATCCTTCCACCTCTCTTTTGGTCTACATCTCCCTCTCTGTCCTTCCACTTTGCTCTCGTACACATTCTTAGTCATTCTCTCGCTTCCCATATGTTCCATATGGCCGAACCATGTCAAGGTGTTCCATTTCACACTTTCCAGCACATCCACCTCCACACCACACCTCCTTCTTACTTCCTCATTCGGCTGTATATCCCTCCATGTAACTCCGCATGAACTTCTCAAGTAACTCATTTCGTCCCCTCTCACTCTTGGTCTGAGTCTCTTCTCAAACGTCCATGCTTCGCTTCCGTAAGTCAATGTCGGGATTACCATACTGTCATGCAAGGACTTCTTCACTTCCACAAGTCTGCCGACTCTGCCAGCAACGAGAGGATTTGACAGCAAAATTGGATGAAGCCCTCAACAAGATCAACGCCCTCACCAGGAAGCTGGAATCACTCCAAGAGTTTGTAACACTCAACGTTGGAGTATCACTAACTCAAATTGTTTCAACTCCAGCATCCACCACCGCCCCAACGTCATCTGCCAACAATCCAACACCTGCAGTAGACACTGCAGCAGATGCTTCTGACGAACCTGAGCCGACATCAAACCAGGACAGCCGCCCTGTTCACCTTACTCTCTCCCCCACTCCTCGTGCAAGAAGCCTGCTAGCACGAACAGAACCAACCCCTCGCCCCCGTTCTAACCACTCCTCTCCCCGACCTGTACGTAGAGTCCCGCCACCACAGGTTTCCGGATTTACACCAGTGAGGAACGGTGCACGGCCAACGCAGAAAAGGTCTCATCTACCAGTCACAATGTCAAACAGATTTGAGATATTGGTAGAGATGGAAGACGAACCAGAAGAGACCAGGCTCATTGGGGATTCCATCCTACGAGGACAGGTCGAAGAGTTCTGCGACAGAGTCCCAAATCAACGAAAAAGATTTTGCATCCCAGGAGCTGGACTGGACGACATTGTGGAAGCCTTCGAAGATACCACAAAGGATGCAAATGAAAATACCCTTTTTGTCATCCATGCTGGTTCAAATGACGTCATGCGCACCAGATCCGAAGAATTGATGGAGAAATATCGCAAGATGATCCAGCACTACAAAAACAAGTCAAGGAATATCATCATCTCAGGCATTCTCCCCAAGATCGACGCACCTGACAAATTCTACGACAAGGCCTTCAGCACAAATAGCCGACTAAAACATTTGTGTCTGAGGGAAGAAGTTGAATTCATCAACCTCTGGGACAACTTCTACAACCAGCCTACTCTGTTCCGCAAGGATGGCACTCATCTAAACCCTGTGGGTTCAGCACGCATGGGTCGTCTCCTACATGAAGCAGTCCGCAGCCATGGATCAAAAAACGCCATCCGAGAAGAAGCAGCAGTGACATAAATCATCCAACGCCAAGAAAAAAACAGAGGCAACCGAAGACCACCAGCGATAAGGACCGAAGACAGCGAGGACCGAGGACAGCCATGAACATAAATGTAGATCCGACAAGAACCAAAAATATTATTAAAGAGCGTTCCGTGAGTTCTAAAATAACAAATTTAAAGGTTTTCTATGCAAACGCTCGTAGCATACGCAATAAATTTTCAGATTTAGAGGAGCTAGTGTTTACAGAAAATTATGATGTGATTGGCATAACAGAATCTTGGCTCAATACAGAAGATAGAGACTTTTAGCAGAGTATTCACTTCCCGGTTATGTAATGTTTGAGAAAAGCCGAATAAATCGAAATGGAGGTGGCGTTTTACTTTATATCAAAGAAAGTCTTAACCCTACCCTCTTGTCAAAACCTCAAATTGTGAACGTCGACGCATCTTTTGTGCTAATAAAGAATAATAAAGGTACCAAAATAATACTTGCATTAATATACAGACCTCCAGCTCAATCAGTGCAAACTGACCGAGAAATTTACGAACAAATTGCAGATGTAAGTAACTCACAAGATACCGTAATTTTTGGTGACTTTAATTTACCTGTGACCAAGTGGGGCGATACTCTTACTTCACACTCCGGACATGACTTGTATACGAACTTGCAAGAGAGTTCGCTTTATCAATTTGTTGGAACGCCGACCCGTGGTAATAACGTTCTTGACATTGTACTTGCAACAAAAGAAGAATTAATAGAGAATTTGAATGTTGGTGATGAATTCAGTAACAGCGACCATCGTACGATAACTTTCACTTTAAAGTTTACTAGTAACGAACCAAATAGTAGCATCGAAAAAGTCCCTAATTTCAAGAAAGCAAACTTCCATAAACTTAGAGCTATGTTTAAAGAAACTGACTGGAGCTTTTTAATTCACAATAACGACATAAATACATCTTGGAAGTTATTCGAAGCCACTTACCTAAAAGCAGTGCAAGACTGCATACCATCGAAAACTCGGCGTCCAGGCCATAATAATAAGCCCAAATGGTGGAATAAAGATATTTCAAACTGCCTGCTTGCTAAAAAATTTGCTAATGATAGATTAAAATCCTTACAAAATGACGAAGAACGGCTGAAATTTGTAGAGCTACGACGCAAAGCCAAAAAGTTAATTAAGCAAAGTAAAAAGACCTTAGAGTTACATATTGCGAATCAAAGTAAAACAAACCCGAAAGAATTCTATAGTTATATCAGAAAGAAAAAAGTCGTTACTTCAACTGTTGGACCGTTAGTCGATGAAAATGGAGAATACACCAAAGACGAAGTACAAATGAGTAATGCCCTCAATACCTTCTTTGCATCAGTTTTTACAACAAAAGACCTCAGTGATATCCCTACACCATCGCCGATTCAGATTGATAATTCAGATGTTCTAAGCAATATCACCGTTACAGAGAGAGAAGTATTGAATTGTTTAGATAAACTCAAGGTAAATAAAACGCCTGGACCTGATACAATCTCGCCTAGAGTTCTAAAGGAAGCTAAGGATGAGCTCTCTAAACCACTGACATTACTATTCAATAAATCCTTGCAGTCTGGAACTATGCCCGATCAGTGGAAGCTAGCCAACGTAACACCGATATTCAAAAAAGGCAGCAAATCCCTACCCAGTAACTATCGTCCAATTAGCTTAACCTCAGTTGTATGTAAAATGCTAGAAACGGTCATACGAGACAGACTCGTAAATCACTTAGAGGAAAATAACATACTTAAAGATACTCAACACGGCTTTCGTAAAAAACGTTCCTGTTTAACAAACCTCTTAGACTTCTTCCACGATATCCTCAACCTCTACGATGAGAGTAAAGCTGTAGATATTATATACCTTGATTTTCAAAAGGCCTTTGACAAAGTTCCCCACAAACGTTTACTGCTAAAACTAAAAGCGCATGGAATACAAGACGGTGTGTTGAAATGGATAGAAAATTGGCTCAGCGACAGAAAGCAAAGAGTAGTCATAAACGGTAAGGCATCAAAATGGACCAATGTAAGTAGCGGGGTACCCCAGGGATCGGTACTAGGACCAATTCTCCTTCTAATTTACATCAACGACATAGATGAGGGTCTCACCTGTACAATCTCAAAATTTGCTGACGATACAAAAATTGCAAATAGCGTACTCTCAAAAGAACAAGTTGACGATATACAACACAATCTAGATAAATTGTCATGTTGGGCCCAAATTTGGCAAATGAGTTTCAATGCGGATAAATGTAAAGTACTACATATCGGATACCTAAATGAGAAAGCAAACTATTCGATGAATGGCACTCAGCTTAAGAATGTAAACAGAGAAACCGATCTGGGAGTAACAATATCGAGTAACCTAAAACCGAGTCAACAATGTTCAGAAGTTGTTAAGAAGGCAAACAAAATAATTGGCTTTATAGGCAGGTCATTTGAGCATAAATCCAAAGAAGTTATCCTAACCCTTTACAATTCATTAGTCCGCCCTCTTCTGGAATACTGCGTTCAATCCTGGTGCCCTTATTACCAAAAAGATATAAACAAGCTAGAACGAGTTCAACGTAGAGTTACCAAAATGATACCTAGCCTAAAGAACCAACCATACGAAGAGCGTCTTAGAGAATTAAATCTATTTCCTTTAACCCAGCGCAGATTAAGAGGTGACTTAATTCAAGTGTTCAAAATCATCAAAGGCATCGACAATATGAACTGTAGTAAGTACTTCACTATCGACCAATCTAATTACACGCGGGGAAACGGTTGCAAAATTATTGGTAAATCTTTTAACTCACACGAATCTAAGAATTTCTTCTTCAATCGAGTTGTCAACTTGTGGAATGGGCTTCCCCGAAACGTTATAGACTGCATCACCGTTGATTCATATAAACTCCGCCTAGACAAATATCTCGCATCAAACCCGCGACTGACTGCGTTTGTAAATGAATAACTTTATTTTATCCCCCCCTCAGTTACTAACCCATCTGTCCCCTACTAACTTCCTAATCCTGCCACAGACATTAGTTCCAGGGCAGTAATTCCCTTTCCAATGTTCCCTTACCCACTCTAAACCACTGTTTGGACACTTGATCCTCAGTGTTTTGGAGGACAAGCAACCTAGAAGGGTCACTAGATCTGTTGTTGCTTGATTTCCTTTGTACTCCTTTGTACTTTGTACTCCATACTGACCACCTTATTTCTTTTTACTACTTTCAGCGTTCCTACAACCCTCTTCCCCTGTTGCACCGTCTCCCGCACTTCTTCATCCATAGTCCCATCTTTACTCAACACACTGCCCATATACTTAAATGAGCTGACAATCTCCATAGCCTGACCGTTCAACTTTACCTCACACTCTATGGCTTCACCCCTTTCGAAGACCATAACCTTGCTCTTCCCCGCTTTTACCTTCAAATGCCGTTTTTCGCACACTATTCCAAACACATTTACCAGACCCTGCAACTCCCATTTATTATCACTCATCAGAACTGTATCATCAGGAAACAGCAGTACAAGCAGCTTCCACTCATTTCCCTCCCTTATCAGCGATACACCAACATCCACTGCTCTTCCTTGTATTTCTTTCATAACTCCATCCATATATACAGTAAACAACCACGGGGACATCACACACCCCTGTTTTAACCCAACATTTAGGTCAAAGAACTCGCTCTGCTCATTCTCCACACATACGGCCACCTTTGAACCCTAATACATGCTCTTCACTGCTTTCAGCAACTTGCCATCTACTTGCCATCTATTCTAAGTACTTGCCACATACCTTCTCTATCCACTCTGTCATAGAACTTCTCCAAGTCCATAAAGGCAACATACACCTTCTGTTGCTTCTCCAGATATTTCTCCACAACACAATTCAGGGTAAAAATCTGATCTATACATCCTCTTCCCTTCCTAAAACCTCTCTGCTCGTCACCTATCCATTTATCTGTTCTCACTCTCACTCTCTCAATCACTACCCTACTGTACACCTTCCCTACTACGCTTAGAAGACATATTCCTCGGTGGTTACCACACACTCCTCTTTCCCTTTTACCCTTTTATAGGGGGACTATTTTGCCAGTCTCCCAGTCATCAGGTGCATTCCTCTTCTACCATGCTAGTTTGCACATTTTCCATACCCATTCGATCATTATCTCACCACCATACCTCAACATTTCCCCGTACACTCTGTTCCTGGTGTTTTCCCCAACTTCACTCGTTTCATGGCTTCCCACACTTCTGACCTCCTGATCCCCACCTCCTCCTCCACTACTTATCCTCTTCTCCCTCCCATACCCCATCAAACTATGTTTTGCTGGCGCTTCATTCCTTACATTTAGCAACTCGTTGAAGTACTCCCTCCATCTTTCGACTCTCTTTTGCTTCTCGGCTAGCATTCTCCCATTCTTATCTTTCACACCCTTACTGTTTCCCTTGCTACCTTCCCTAACTTTCTTGACTTCTTGCCAGAACAGGATCTTACACTCCCTCCATTTTACACTCAGATTCCTTCTAAATTCCTCATCTACTCTTCTCTTACTTTCCTTCACTACTCTCTTCACCACTCTCTTTCTCTCCACGTATCTCGCTCGTTTCTGACTCTCCAAATCTTCATGCTCTCTACCCAACCACTCTCTATACGCTTTCTTCTTGTCTTCCACAGCAATTTTTACCTCTTCTGTCCACCATGCTGTACCTTTCACTCCCCTCCATCTTCTCCTTACTCCACACACCTCCTCACATGCTGCACATATCTCTTCCTTAAACACCCTGCTCATCTCCTCCACTTCCTCCATATCTTCCAGGTCGAACCCACCTAGTCGTCTTTCTACTGCTCTCCTGTACTCTTCCCTGATTTCCTCCTCCTGTAGCCTCTCCACCCTCCTCGCCATTCCACATTCCTCTCGCCTCCCGCTAGCTCGCGTCACCCACTTCTTTTGTATCCTAATTTTAGCTACTACTTCATAATTACCAGACAGACCCCCTCCAATACCCCTATACACCCTAGCATTCAGCACATATTTCTTCATTCGTTCATCCACACATACTGCATATAATCAATCAGTGCCTTTTGTTCCACCACTGGCTTATCCTTATCCTTCATTTTCCACACCACTTTCCATGTGCACCTGTGTTTCATTCTATGTCGGAAGAAGGTGTTGGCTATCCACAGCCTCCTCCCCACACATACGTCCACAAATGCACTACCATTCCCATTCAACTCTGCTGATCATTAAATTATTTAATTAATTCTCGATACGTATCTATCTACTGTCCAACAGCATTCACATATAGACCTGCAGAAACAATACCTGTGTTCCACACCTACGGCAACAAACATGCAATTATAAGTTGTTCCCTCTACGTATGCTAGCGATCTTTAAGGGGGGTGACCTGTTTTTTTCTGTTTCTTAGTTCTAAGCATTCAGCCTCATTCAGACTACTGTTTTAAGACATTTATCCCTATCCAGGTGTCTATTTTCTCCTGGCGAGCGATAGCGAGCCAGCATATTATGGAGAAATCCGGCTTTGCCGGAGACATGTTTCTATTTAAAAATTTACTAATTTACCCAGTTATCTAACTCATTATCGAAAATATAGTTCGCTAGGTATATATAGACACCTGGATGGGGATAAACGCTTTATAACAGTTGGCTGAATGGGACCGAATGGATGCAACCCAGAGAGAGAAAAGCAGCAGGCCAACCCCCTTAAATACAAGAAACCTTTTTCCAGCACCCTCTCTTCTGTGTGTAACTCGATGGTCTGCCTGCTGTGGGAGGACTTCCTCAAACATCGACCATTCTTCCACAACCTTAGTGAATCAGCGGCTACAAGGGTCATCAGAATATTGTGTACGTAAATATTCCACTTCATTACTTTCTTAACAGTTCTTGTAATTCCTATTTCAAACCACTGTACCATCAAGAAGGTACGGTGGTACAGTGGTAGAGCACTGTCGTCCTGTTTGTGGGTCCCAAGTTCGATTCTCAGCAGTTGCAATCATTCATTATTTATTAACCCTAAGCATTACATTGTGTAAGTGGTTAGATGTTCAAGACATTTGTAGAATATATATATATATATATATATATATATATATATAATATATATATATCTATATATATATATATTATATATATATACACATTATATATATATATATATATATATATATATATATATATATATATATATATAATATAAGAATAGGTTTACCAAAGTCCAAGTGAACAGCAACATTGTAGTTATTTAACCAGACATTTCGGCAGTTACATTATGCCATCTTCAGTGGTAGCTAAACAAAATAAAAGCGAGGACATTCTCTTAGTATAATATAATGTAATTTAACAAAAATAGTAATAATTAGAATATACGATGTGTAGGATATAGTAGCTTACCCCATCTAATCCCAGCGACGGCTACTAGCCGTCAGTAGGTAAATCACTCCCCAGTCCCAGCGATGGCTAGGATCCGTCAGTAATGTACATTCCTTGTAACTGCCTGTACAAGGTTGTACCTGGTACCACGACCATTTGAGCACTGCTCTTGATATGGCAACACTTCTCAGCTTATATAAGACCCACTGAAGGGTGAGAGAGCCAGTCTGCTTCATCTCTTGAGGTGGAAAGTTGTTCTATCTTGCCATTTTGGCCACAGTGCTTGGGACTGCAGGGGACTTTTATTACTCTATCCTACGGTAGAGTTTTTTTTTTCTTTTTTTTTCTATGTGATTGAGGGAGGCAAAAGGCATTACTGCCTATAGCGAGTGCCTCCCCCATAGTTGAAAGAGTGACAGGGCCAAAATCAAGGGACGTTCGAGCCAAAATGCCTGGACACACGGAGTTTGAAGCAATTTAAGTCATAGGAAGAGGGAAAGACTGATTCTGGGAGAGCGTTCCAGAGCTCAGCTGTTGAGTAGAAGAAAGTTTGAGAGTAACGTTTCACTCTTGGGTTGGAGAGTTGCACAGAGTAGGGGTGGGATTGAGTTGCAAGACGGGTACCACGTGCCCTACGTAAAGGAGGTGGTATGCACTGGGATAGCTCTGAAGAGTACGGGTTAAAGCTAAAGAAATAATATAACTTAATATTGGGGGATTTGGAGTATATAAGGAAAAGAACCCGATAAATGAAACCCAAAGGACAGGAGGGTTACAATATGTTTAGGGGGACAACAGTTTGATTATTAATTAAAATAGGTTTGATCTCATTATATGCAGTGACTCTAGTATTCTAAGATTATAATTAGAAGTAGAATTTATAACTTTGACTGAGGAGGTGAGTTTAGTGGAAGGTGAATGACATTTATGCTCGTCAATCCTAGTTTTGAAAGCTCGTATTGTGCTTCCCAAATACCTAGCTTGGCAACTAGGGCACGTGTAATTATTAACAATTGATGAGCGCAAGGAATTCGGCTGTCTGTCCTTAAACTGAAAAAAATATCTGATATTATGGTTATTTACATGCATAAATTTAAAATTTATTTGAGGGTAGTATTTAGATAGTTTTATCTTTAACCCACTGGGCACCAGTTAATTTATAATAAATGCACATCCCAGGCCCAGCCGAAAATCGAAATTTTCCCTAAAACAGCTTAAATAGGTGAGAAATGAAGGAAAACAAAAAAGGAACCACTCTCCTCGGTTATTTGTGGGTCCTAAGGGGCGGGGGGGGGGGCTCATCCATCAGCTGGTGCCGGGCGCCTCTTCAAACCTCAAGCGCCGGCACACCACAGCTTGGCGAGGCAGCATGGCTGATGTGCGATGCCTCCAGTTTTCGAGGGATGGTTATTTACACCACCCGAGCATAATCTGTGCCTTCATAGTTCATACATTAGCCACATGTATCACATAATGTCATTGTAAGTGAAGTTACAATGTGATAAGTGCATAGATTCAAGTTTTATAAATGCCGACGAGTGGCAAGGCCCGCGCGCGTCCTGGTTACCATGGCGACGGGCGGCCATCTTGGCCCAAGACAACAGCAGAACGTACGCACGTACACACGGTCAGCTGACTGACACTCCACTTCCCTTCACTTTCATTCTGTGCCTCCTTCACTCACTCTTTTTATTGATTTTATTCTTGATTGTATGTTTTATAGTTAGAATATGAGTTTTACACATTGTTTTAGGCACTTTTTAACTTAGAAATATGGGTTTTCACATTGTATTTTTAGTGGGGAGACAGGGGAGGTGGTGCTGAAGGCAGGCATGAGGGAGGACCACGTACGCCGCAATTGTTGTGTAGCAACTTGACACCTCTCATCCTCAGCTTGTCTCTTCTGACCTCTACGATGGCCTGGCGGAATTTTGAGGAATTACTTGGGGTCTGGGTCATCCCCCTCCTCCTCTTCCCCACTTGGTTGGGAGTCAACTATGTCATGGGGAGCAGTGGGGGAGCGATATTCACTCTCCTCCCTTTGTTCCAACATCGTGAGGCGACGAGGTAGGTCAGACACTCGCGAAGTCAATGGGGAAAACTGTCTTCCCCCCTCCTCCGTCCTCCCGTGCCTCCCCACTCCCCACCGTGGCTAGACTTGGGGGTTGCCAAGTATTGCCACTGTCCGGCAACATCCTCAGAAACATACCATACAAATCTGTCCTACCATAGGACAAGAGTAAATAAGGTCGAAAGTGGTGGTGAGATAAGTGGGTAAACTGGCGTTCCCCATCTACGCGGCTGGACTTGGGGATTGCCGAGTACTGCCACTGTTTGGCAACATCATATGGTATATCCCATACAAATTTGAACCCTCTAGCTACCATAGGAAAAGAGTAAATAAGGTCGACAGTGCCGAAGCAGGTGCTGCGGCACTGGGGTTTAGCGTTACATACATTGCCGACACATATGCTGCGGTGCTGGGGTCCAGTGGGTTAAAGCATTTTTTTTAGATATTATATCAAGGTAAGGCAATTTAAGATAGATGTCCTCTTTACTCACAGATGGGGTACGTAATTTAGGATGATACACTCCATTTAGGAATTGTTTCACAATATTATCAACAAATGCACAACTGTAACCATTATTTGAAAAACTAATGTTTCTTAAAAACTATATTTCCTGGTGAAAGAGTTCATACGAAGAGGTCAGGTGATTGGCTATATGTACCAGAGTTCTGATCGAATTTACTTTAAAAATAGAGGCACAATAACTATCACCTATCACCTGACCTCTTCGTATGAACTCTTTCACCAAGAAATATTGTTTTGCTTTCTTGTGAACTTGCAGTTTATGTTTCTGAGTCTTAGTTAATCTCCACCATAACCATGCCCATAGCCCTATTTATGCTATTTTTTTTTTTTTTTCAAAGAAGCTATTTGGCCATCCATTAATTATTTCGTACCCAACAGCATGCCTGAGCGGACTGGTAAGTGTGGGCTCTGGTATGATGTTGAGCCACCTAGGAAATATATTTCACGTGATGCACAACATTACAGGAGCCGTCTTGGGACCTGCCATCGGGCTGTTTGTAGCCGGGATCTTCTTGCCCTGGACTAATGCTAAGGTATACACAGATCCAAGGCCGAGTTTTATAGCTATGCTCAGACATCCTAGTGCGGAACAATATCTTCACAGGCAGTGCAGAAGGTATTGAGTGTAAAATTAATTATTTATGGAACAAATCATTTTTTGTTATGAATTTATAAGGTAGGTAGGCATACGAGAAACATGCTTAAATATCAACCCAGAATATGTTTATAAGGTTAATCAATTGAATTGATATTGTAGACAATTTTGCGGCAACAGTCGACTAGAATTTTTGTAAATTACATTATAAAGTAACTAGTATTGAAGCATTCAAAATTCCAGTTAGTGCACACTATGTTCCTTAGTTTTTATTATACATGACTATATATCATTATTTACTTAATTGCAACCATATAATGTTAATGTAATATGTATGTGAGCACGTTCTAATTACGAGGAATATTATGTTAATTCAATGTTAACAATCTACGTAAAGTGGGCAAGGCTTGTCTCAGAATATATACAGTATATATATATATATATATATATACTGTATATATATATATATATATATATATATATATATATATATATATATATATATATATATAAAAACCGGTATATATATATATATATATATATATATATATATATATATATGTTTATTTATTTATATACTGTATATATTTATATTTGTTGTTTTATGTGAGTGTGAGTGAATGCGACAAGCGACAATGCTACCTGTAACACGTGTCTCCCCCAGAATTTGAAAGAGTGACACAGAGCCAAATTCAAGGACTGTTAAAGTTAAAATGTCTGAATACACGGAGCTTGAAACACTTTAAGGTTGCTTAAGGTAACATTGTAAGAGTGAGTTGATAAAATGCAATGCTTTTGAATCTATCCTATAGAGAAGTGTGGTGTGGGAGGTTCCCTCCCCACACATGTGAAAAATACTCGAAACATGGGTGAACTGTACCCCTATGCAGAGCAAGAAAATGTGCGGAAGTGAAGAACCCACAGAGGCAATTGAGCACACCTAGCTTCTGGGAAGCTGCTTTAGCAAGAATGATATTATGATCTTTAAAATAAAGGTCATTAGAAAAAAGAAACACTAAGAACATGGAGAGAAGATGAAGGTTTGATCTGTGCATTTTTGAAGAATGAGGGAAATTTGTGTGGAAGATGGTGATGGGTAGATAGAAGGAGAAATTGGGTTTTGGAAGCATTGAAAGTAACAAGATTTGTTCTGCCCCAATTAGAGATAATTGATACATCAGATGATAGGCGATAGGCGTGCCATGGCCTCATCACGTGAGTTTTGGAGTGATTGCACGCTGAGTCAATGTGGAAAACTAGTTGAATAGCATAAGGTAGAGTCATTAGCACATGAGACGATAAAACTAGAGGTACAGTTGAGAAGATCATTATTGAATATTAGAAAGAGAACTGGAGACAGGACAGAACCCTTAAGAACACCGGCATTGATAGGTTGAGGAAATAAGTGATGGCCGTCTACATCTGTATAATTATATGTAATGGCCAGAAAGGAAAATAGAGATAAAGGTACAGATGGAGGGATAGAAACTGAAGGAGGGTAGTTTGGAAACTAGAGATTTGTGCCAGACTCTATCAAAGGCTTTCGATATGCTTAGCTAGCGCAATAGACAAGGTCTCACTGAAGTCACAAAAAAGAAGATGACTATGAATTAGTAATGTATGAAATAAGATCACCAGTAGAGCCGCCCTTAAGGGGAGGTATATAGTTTGTTCCCTAGACCTCCATCAAGCTTAAAATTACACCCCCTTGAGTCCCTTTCAAGATAAATTTGTAAATTTTTCGGTAGAAAAATGTCCCGGCCGAAGGCCGGTTCCTCTTAAACTACAGGCTCGCTATCGCTCGCCAGGATAAAATCGACTCCTGAATTGCACAAAAGGTCTTACTATGGGGTGAAAGTTCTTAAAATCGATGAATTAATTGGGCAAACGTTTTATAATATCAAAAGCAACGGGGCTAAACATGAGGGAGAAAGGGGCCAAGAAAAAATCCCTCAAGTGGAGATCTCTCCTTAAGGAAACCATGATAGCGATCTGAAAGTTGATTATTTGAAGAAAAATGCTTAAAACATTTTGAATTTGAGGAATATTTTCAAAATCTTTAGAGATGCAAGAGATGAGAGCAATTGGAAGATAGTTGGAGGGTTGAGAGAGGTCACCCTTCTTCGGCACAGGTTGAATGAGAGCAAACTTCCAGCTAGAAGGAAAGACAGAGACAAAAGAGTTTGCGGCAGGGTGTCGGCACAGCAGAACAGTTTTTGAGTACAAAGGGAGGAACACCATACGGTCCGCACATCTTGTTAGTAATAAGCCCAGAGAAAACAGAGTGTACATCTTTAGAAGAGATTATGATATTAGGCATATCTAAGAGAAAGAGGGTGGAGAGGGTGGAAACAGCACCAGAATCATCCAAGGTGGAATTTTTAACGGAAGTTGAGTGAAGAGTTCAGCTTTGTCAGAGGAAGAGGTGATGATGATACTGTCAGAGAGGAAATGAGGAGGGGAAGACGAGAAAGAGAAATGGAGACGTTTTTGGCTAGATGCCAAATAGCTTGGGAAGAGCTAGAGTTGAAAGATTCAGAGCATTTGTCATTGATGAAAGAATTTTTGGCGATTCAAAGAATAGACTTAGCTTGATTCTGGGCAGAAATATATAAAGAACGAGATTCTTAAGTTTGAAGGCGACGGTACCGTATGAATGCTTCCTACTTATTGCGGACAGCAGTAGAACAAGCGTGAGTAAACCAAAATGTTTGTGAGTCAGTTTGAGAAAAAGAAAATGGGATGCATGCTTCCATGCCCAATAGGATTACCTCAGTAATGCGCTCGGCACTCTATGTGGGTTGCCAGCCACTGAAGCAAAAATAATTCCATGGAAAATCAAAGAAGTACTGCCAAAGAGTCTCCCAGTTGGCAGAGCCAAAATGCCACAAGCGCTGCCGGCTGGGGGGGGGGGGGGGGAGGGGTCAGAAGGCTATACTGGAGAGATAGGACAGGTAACAGAGATAAGGCTATGATCGGAGGGGCCCAACGGAGGGAGAATATTTACAGTATAAGCAGAAAGATTAGAGGTTAGAAATAAGTCAAGGATCTTGGGCCGATCTCCAAGGCGGTCTTGGATACAGATAGGTGGTGAACTAACTGCTTTTGGTCATTTAAGACAGAAATTATTAAGGCTTATTCACCAGGATAGTCAGCGAAATGAGAGGAGAGCCATTGGTGGTAGTGAACATTGACCCCCCCCCCCCCCTCCCGGGATGTAGATTTCAGAAGAGGGAGAGATGGATAGAATGTGCTCCAATTTAGAAGTAAGATAGTCAAAGAATGTTGGATAGTCAGTAGAATTAGGGGAGAGATTAACAGCACAGATATATTTAGTGAGAGAGTGACAAGATAGTTTACGCCTGACAGTTGATAATTCAGAAGAGTCAAGGTTGGGAACACGAAAGCAAGTAAAATTGTTGCATATGTGTACACAACATCTACATTTGGCTTTGAATCGAGGAAAACGATAATAGGAGGATATAGGGAAGGGTTTCCTGTCTGTTGCTTTAGACAACTGGGTTTTGGTGAGGAAAAGTAGGTCAGGTTTGTTAGAAAAGAGATGGTGTTCTATAGAGAGGAAGTTAGAGGAAAGGCTAATGTTGCAGAAATTGATAGCTATAGTAGCCTACTAGGTAGTGGTCCAGGGCATTTCAAGGAGTTTAAACCAGGGGTCAAACCAATGAGGACATTTTGGGTCCCCCATCCTCGGAGTCTCCGTGGCTCGGCGATATAATGTCATCATTTTTCGTTGGAAATTTTGCAAAGATAGTGTAGTATGAAATGTGTTTGTGGTATAATGTATTGATAGGAAGAGGTGTTTTGGAGGACTGGCTGGGTCTGCCCTCAATATTAGTGAGGGACGGAAAAGATCATCAAGGGAGGTCAGTTGGTGAAGCAGGAGTTCCAGCTGTCTTTACCAGCCACCTCTAGCACTCTTTGGGTGTATCGTCCTGTTCGGCTGGTGCCTACAGCCTCTTTCTATGAATCACCCAGATCTTTTAATTTTGTTATATAATAAGTTTATAATAAGTAGAATACAATGCAGAAGTGTATACTAAAAGGTTTAACATTATTCATATCCTCAATCATGTTATTCCAGGGAGCAATAATTGGGTTCCTGACCTCCTTCTCCCTGTCGTGCTGGCTGACGGTGGGAAAATTCATGAGAGGAGGCGGTTCTCCTGCCATGTTGCCACTCTCTACAGACGGTTGCCTCCCTGATACCCACTATAACTTCACAACCAGCAACAATGCAACACATGATCTGTTATCTGATCTTCACGCTGCAAATTCTACTGTCTTTTCAGAGTGAGTGCACAATTATTATTTTTAGATTAGGCACAAGTTATGAAGCAAGATAAGAAGGGGATAAGTCGCTGTCAGCCCATATGATATGAATCAGCAAATTTTCTGTCTTTCTTCTACTCAACAAGTGAACTCTGGAACCCTCTCCATCAATCAATCTTTCCCTCATCCGATGACTTAGACTCCTTTAAGCTTCATGTGTCCAGGCATTTTGACCACAATGTCCCTTAAATTTGGCTCTCTGTCACTCTTTAGGCTTTGGGGGAGACACTCGTCACAGGCAGCCTACCTTTGGTCTCCTTCATACACATAGGACAAGAATAACATTTGACAGCACTTTTTCTTTCATAATATACTTCAGACGCTAGATCTATAATTACCATGCATTACCTGCAGAGATGAGGACATTCCGTAGTGTCTCACGATGCACTGAATTGATCAACATAGACTACAGATAGTTCCTCTTGATATGCATGGTAGCATTCCACACCAGCCCGGAGAACTAGAATGTGACTAATTGTTGACTTCTTAGGCATGAAACCAAATTGCACAGCCCCATGTCTTAGACGATTTCGAACTCACATCAGCAAAATATGAGGATAAACCACAATGATTATTGAAGTCCTATTGATTCTCTTCTTGGTCAAATGGCAGTTAGGAATGCTTTACGCCTTTAGCTTTCAGCACAACAGGTGCCTTTCTACCTATCGGCCTAGCCACAGCTGTCCTAACTTCCTCAATAACTGACAGGTCTTGCACAAGTGGCAAGCCATGCACTGGTTAAAGCTGCCTGTTGGGGAATTAGACATAATTACAACCCCTTTATTTGTCACTAACTTAATCCTAATTTTGTATACCAAATGGCGCGAGGAAGGGCCTTGGCCACCAAATGTTATTATGATGCTACATCCCAAAAAAAATCAATATTGATAACACATTTACTGATTGCATGTTTTGGACTATATACATGCCTGATCAACTTTCAATATTGTTTTCCTCTCTATACACATTTTGCATCAGGGAGTCCATGAATATTATATTAACCCAAGGAGCACAATAGGACTCACAGAAGTGTCTGGTAGCGGATGCGAGCCCAGAAGAGCCCAGAAGAGCACAGAAGAGAGCCCATGAAACAAAACTAGGAATATACTGTATACTCTGGGGGTTGCCTCACTCGAGAACCCCAGCCTCTTCCTTTAAAGCGATCAGGACTGGAGAGAACCCCAGTCCCTTGTCTGCACTGAATAGTTTTGGAGCTTCTTTTTCATATTATTCTATATTAGTTTTCACATGCCTATGAATGATTTGTATTGCATTTCGTTGCAATGTAATTATTTTAAATCTGCAGTTGATGCTAATTTGTTTTACCATTCATGTTGACCTATATAAAATATTAAACTTGATCGATTTTAACTGATATTATGTTATCCTATCCTGGAGAATTAAGATATTTATTGTATTGTTCCTACGTTCTATTACTTTTCCTTTGCCATTGAAATTCTATGCAATGAATCTATTGATATGAAACTTCTCTGTTCCTAGTACCAATTCCTATATTATTATTCAATTACCCAAAACTCCATTGTATTATCTCATTATGTTAAAGATATAAATATTGGTATATAAAAATACACAACTGAAGCTTCGGGATTCTGTTACTTTGAAATCATAAGACAATTAAAAATTACCACAATCTGATGAATTTCTACTGCACAATTAGCATTTTTGTTTTAATCATCTCTAAACATGTGGGTTACTTGGACAAATATACATGTGTACCCGTAGAATCCATATATATAATCTATTGATTCTCATGAAAGTCTGACCAATTTTCAATACAGAGAGGACCACAACTGGAGCTTATATGATCTGTCTTACTGCTACACGGGCGTGATGGCCATACTTCTGACTGGAACCATGGCAACAGTCATCTCATTCATTACAGGTAGGAGAGTGGCATAAATGTCATAACAGTGATAGGGAGATGCCTGGTGGAAGAGAGATCACAGTTTCGAATCCCGGCAAATGGAGAAGAGATATAATTGGGATCAAATGTTCTTGTATTAATATTCAGTTGACTACCATAGCCTACCGACACCACCACCACCACACTTGTCATGCTGCCACCATCA
This sequence comes from Paralithodes platypus, assembly GCA_032716605.1. Lineage (NCBI taxonomy): Eukaryota > Metazoa > Arthropoda > Malacostraca > Decapoda > Lithodidae > Paralithodes > Paralithodes platypus. The sequence continues at coordinate 25,842,996 of CM064566.1, forward strand.
CCACACCTGTCATACTCCCACCACCACCACCACACCTGTCATACTCTCACCACCACCCCACCTGTCATACTCCCACCACCACACCTGTCATACTCTCACCACTACCACCACCACACCTGTCATACTCCCACCACCACCACCACACCTGTCATACTCTCACCACCACCACACCTGTCATACTCCCACCACCACCACCACACCTGTCATACTCCCACCACTACCACCACCACACCTGTCATACTCCCACCACCACCACCACACCTGTCATACTCCCACCACCACCACCACCACACCTGTCATACTCCTAACACGACCACCACCACCACACCTGTCATACTACCACCACCACCACCACCACCACACCGGTCATACTACTACCACCACCACACCTGTCATACTCCCACCACCACCACCACACCTGTCATATTGCCACCACCACACCTGTCATACTACCACCACCACCACCACCACCACACCTGTCATACTCCCACCACCACCACCACGCCTGTCATACTCCCACCACCACCACCACCACCACACCTGCCATACTCCTAACACCACCACCAAACCTGTTATACTACCACCACCACCACACCGGTCATACTACTACCACCACACCTGTCATACTCCCACCACCACACCTGTCATACTACCACCACCACACCGGTCATACTACTACCACCACCACCACACCTGTCATACTCCCACCACCACACCTGTCATACTCCTAACACCACCACCACCACCACACCTGTCATACTACCACCACCACCACCACACCTGTCTTAATCCCACCGCCACCACCACCACACCTGTCATACTCCCACCATCACCACCACACCTGTCATACTCCCACCACCACACCTGTCATTCTGCCACCACCACACCTGTCATACTACCACCACCACCACACCTGTCATACTCCCACCACCACCACCACGCCTGTCATAATCCCACCAATACCACCACCACACCTGTCATACTCCCACCACTACCACACCTGTCATGCTCCCACCACCACACCTGTCATACTCCCACCACTACACCTGTCATACTCCCACCACTACACCTGTCATACTCCCACTACCACCACACCTGTCATACTCCCACCACCACACCTGTCATACTCCCACCACTACACCTGTCATACTCCCACCACCACCTGTTATACTCCCACCACTACACCTGTCATACTCCCACCACTACACCTGTCATACTCCCACCACCACACCTGTCATACTCCCACCACTACACCTGTCATACTCCCACCACTACCACACCTGTCATACTACCACCACCACACCTGTCATACTCCCACCACCACACCTGTCATACTCCCACCACTACACCTGTCATACTCCCACCACCACACCTGTCATACTCCCACCACTACACCTGTCATACTCCCACCACCACACCTGTCATAATCCCACCACTACACCTGTCATACTCCCACCACCACACCTGTCATACTCCCACCACTACACCTGTCATACTCCCACCACTACCACGCCTGTCATACTACCACCACCACACCTGTCATACTCCCACCACTGCACCTGTCATACTCCCACCACTACCACGCCTGTCATACTACCACCACCACACCTGTCATACTCCCACCACTACACCTGTCATACTCCCACCACTACCACGCCTGTCATACTACCACCACCACACCTGTCATACTCCCACCACTACACCTGTCATACTCCCACCACCACCACACCTGTCATACTCCCACCACTACCACGCCTGTCATACTACCACAACCACACCTGTCATACTCCCACCACCACACCTGTCATACTCCCACCACTTCACCTGTCATACTCCCACCACCACACCTGTCATACTCCCACCACTACACCTGTCATACTCCCACCACTACCACGCCTGTCATACTACCACCACCACACCTGTCATACTCCCACCACTACACCTGTCATACTCTCACCACTACCACCACCACACCTGTCATACTCCCACCACCACCACCACACCTGTCATACTCTCACCACCACCACACCTGTCATACTCCCACCACTACCACCACCACACCTGTCATACCCCCACCACTACCACCACCACACCTGTCATACTCCCACCACTACCACCACACCTGTCATACTCCCACCACCACCACCACCACCACACCTGTCATACTCCTAACACGACCACCACCACCACACCTGTCATACTACCACCACCACCACCACCACCACACCGGTCATACTACTACCACCACCACACCTGTCATACTCACACCACCACCACCACACCTGTCATATTGCCACCACCACACCTGTCATACTACCACCACCACCACCACCACCACACCTGTCATACTCCCACCACCACCACCACGCCTGTCATACTCCCACCAACACCACCACCACCACACCTGCCATACTCCTAACACCACCACCACCACCACACCTGTTATACTACCACCACCACCACACCGGTCATACTACTACCACCACACCTGTCATACTCCCACCACCACACCTGTCATACTACCACCACCACACCGGTCATACTACTACCACCACCACCACACCTGTCATACTCCCACCACCACACCTGTCATACTCCTAACACCACCACCACCACCACACCTGTCATACTACCACCACCACCACCACACCTGTCTTAATCCCACCGCCACCACCACCACACCTGTCATACTCCCACCATCACCACCACACCTGTCATACTCCCACCACCACACCTGTCATTCTGCCACTACCACACCTGTCATACTACCACCACCACCACACCTGTCATACTCCCACCACCACCACCACACCTGTCATAATCCCACCAATACCACCACCACACCTGTCATACTCCCACCACTACCACACCTGTCATGCTCCCACATCCACACCTGTCATACTCCCACCACTACACCTGTCATACTCCCACCACTACACCTGTCATACTCCCACTACCACCACACCTGTCATACTCCCACCACCACACCTGTCATACTCCCACCACTACACCTGTCATACTCCCACCACCACACCTGTCATACTCCCACCACTACACCTGTCATACTCCCACCACTACACCTGTCATACTCCCACCACCACACCTGTCATACTCCCACCACTACACCTGTCATACTCCCACCACTACCACACCTGTCATACTCCCACCACCACCACACCTGTCATACTCCCACCACCACACCTGTCATACTCCCACCACTACACCTGTCATACTCCCACCACCACACCTGTCATACTCCCACCACTACACCTGTCATACTCCCACCACCACACCTGTCATAATCCCACCACTACACCTGTCATACTCCCACCACCACACCTGTCATACTCCCACCACTACACCTGTCATACTCCCACCACTACCACGCCTGTCATACTACCACCACCACACCTGTCATACTCCCACCACTGCACCTGTCATACTCCCACCACTACCACGCCTGTCATACTACCACCACCACACCTGTCATACTAACACCACTACACTGTCATACTCCCACCACTACCACGCCTGTCATACTCCCACCACCACACCTGTTATACTCCCACCACTACACCTGTCATACTCCCACCACCACCACACCTGTCATACTCCCACCACTACCACGCCTGTCATACTACCACAACCACACCTGTCATACTCCCACCACCACACCTGTCATACTCCCACCACTTCACCTGTCATACTCCCACCACCACACCTGTCATACTCCCACCACTACACCTGTCATACTCCCACCACTACCACGCCTGTCATACTACCACCACCACACCTGTCATACTCCCACCACTACACCTGTCATACTCCCACCACCACCACACCTGTCATACTCCCACCACTACCACGCCTGTCATACTACCACCACCACACCTGTCATACTCCCACCACTTCACCTGTCATACTCCCACCACCACACCTGTCATACTCCCACCACTACACCTGTCATACTCCCACCACTACCACGCCTGTCATACTACCACCACCACACCTGTCATACTACCACCACCACACCTGTCATACTCCCACCACCACACCTGTCATACTCCCACCACCACACCTGTCATACTCCCACCACTACACCTGTCATACTCCCACCACCACACCTGTCATACTCCCACCACTACACCTGTCATACTCCCACCACTACACCTGTCATACTCCCACCACTACACCTGTCATACTCCCACCACTACACCTGTCATACTCCCACCACCACACCTGTCATACTCCCACCACTACACCTGTCATACTCCCACCACTACCACGCCTGTCATACTACCACCACCACACCTGTCATACTCCCACAACCAATTCAGAACATAAAGACAATACTTCCCCTTATGTTCATGTTAATTAGAGCGTGCAGTCAAGTAGAGCCAATCATTATGTTTGGTTATTGTCATGTGTAATCAGCTTCACACAAGACCATTTCAATATGCAATCACTGATAATTGTAAGTTAACAGTGCTTTAAAACTGTGTCAGACCTACATAAAGCAATGTTTATTATCAAGATAATATTTCCATAATTATTGTTGGTGTGTTTTTTTTTTTTTTTTTTTTTTTTTGTAATTAAGGAAACGTAGTCGGAAATTGATAAAAGTGGTCGAGGTGGAGATGAACATTGTTTTGGTATCTGTACACTCTACTACCATATTGTGTACCTTAATAACTCCTCGAACTACTTATTCAGAAATCAAAGGATGCATATACTACGTAAATTATATATATTATTTACTCCAAGACACCTTGGAAAAGTTGAAGGCAGTATTAGTGTCAATAAGTATATAGCCATATTCAATAGTTCGCTGAAATCTTTAATGAATATATGAGTGGTATCTAGTTAAGGGGATATGGACTGTTTTTCTGAACCCCTGGGGCCGGATACTCAAAGCCCTGCCTTAGTTCCAGGCCTTAGTGGTCTTATGGTACCTTCCACTAAGGACAGGATATGGTGCCATAGTTATGGGACAAATTTCCCATCCACAAAAGTTTTTCAAAACGTCTTATGTTGTTCATAAGTCGCTAAGGCTTTAGATCTCGGTATTCTCACCGTATTTCGCTCTACCAATCACAGGGAGTTGTTATTCTTGCATTAAAATCTACCCAACAACCACAAGGGAGAACTATAGTCAGCTGAGAAATGTAAACAAAATGTCACGGACACAGAGAGAGCTGTCATGTCACATCCAATTTATTATTATGCCTTTATTGATAATAAATAAGTGATTATCGTAAAAATATAGCCCTACAAATATGTCAAGGGGAGACTGTTGAAGTGCACGCAAGATATAAGCAGGATTTTAAGACCAGAAACGAGTGCAGGGCATAGTGCAGGGACTGCAGATTTAGGCCAGAGGTCATTCTAGTGAAGCCTAGACCTATTTCAATATAATTATTGACACTACAGGTAGGCTAGGAACTACTGTACCTAATTTCGACTACTCTTATGTGTTACGATTTTATAGATCGAGTCGTGGAGTTATACAATCTAGGCTAGGCCTAAGCCTATTTTTCTTTTTCGGCTTGGCTAGCCTAGCTGTTTCTGTAGAACACCAACAATATAGTTATTTTCACCTAACCCAAAAACAACAACACATGACCGAATCAATGACTTTCATCTCTATCTCTCTCTCTCTCTCTCTCTCTCTCTCTCTCTATATATATATATAGGCCTATGTATATACTGTATATATATACAGTAAAATCCATATTTGCAATCATGCATATACCTAGGGTTATTTGTATTTTTGTTTATTATTTTTTTGTATTCCAAACGAAGCGAAGAGATGAAGAGTTTTTGTGTAGGGGGTTGGTGGGTGTCAGTGGAGAGGTACTGCCATGTTGACTGCTCCTCCATTGACAGAGTTGTTAAGTTTAGATTACGCCTTATCGGACTTAGAACCACCCCCGGAGGTCCCATAAGCTTATTCGGCAGTCATCCATGTTTTAAAAAATGGCTGCCCCCATATTAAGCTTTGAGTATGACCTCAGAAGAACACATGGCGATACTAAGGTGGCAGTTGGGAAAAATGGCGCCATAGATCGCCCATGAAATGTTTGTGTATCCGGCCCCTTAGACCCCTTTCTCCCTCGTGTTTATCCCCATTAGTTTTGACATTTTAAGATGTTCGGCCCATTAGTTGGGCGATTAAAGCACTTTTAGCTCCATTTCACGGCGTTCGGCTAGGAAATGTTTCTACCGAAAAATGTACAAATTTATCTAGGGGATATTTTTCTAAGTTTGAAGGAGGTCTAGCGAGGAAGCTAAAAAAATGCATAAGTATATGAAACAGCCACTAAATGGGATATTTGATCGTTATTCGAATCTCCTGGCACATATAAATAAAGTCATGGACTAGTATAAGCACATGGTATAGGACTGTCCAAGTTAAAGTTAAAAGTTGAGGAGGGATAGGCAAGTTAGGGAGGTGAGAGGCCTCTGAGAATTAACCCGTCGAATACCAGCCACGGCAGGAGCCGTCAGTAGATAAGTCACTCCCCTTTCCCAGCGACAGCAGGGAGCCGTCAGTAATGTACTTTCTTTGTAACTGCCAGTATCAGGCAGTGCCTAGTACCATGAACGTTTGAGCACTGCTCTCGATATGGCAACACTTCTCAGCTTATATCCAACCCTCTGCAGGCTGGGAGAGCCAGTATTCCTTCATCTTTTGAGGTGGGAGGTTGTTCTATCTTGCCATTTTGGCCACATTGCTTGGGACTAGGGGGGACTTTTATTACTGTATCCTCTGTTACAGTAGGGGTTAAGGAGAAGTAAATAAAGAAAGAAAGAACTAAGTAGAAGAGCAAAAGGTAGGTGAAGGGCTGTCCTCATTGCGATTGTTGTAAGAAGGTGATAGTAACTGAAGGGAGGATGGTTCATTTATTGATCGATTTGTTCATATTTTTATGAATATTCTAGTTTCCTCCCTAAACCTCAATCACACTTTAATACAACAACCCCAGGATCCCCCTTCAAGATATATTTGTACATTTTTCGGTAGGCCGGGTCCTTATAGATTATTTCATTCTTAATATTGACAAAGAAAAGGAAGCGAAAGGTCTTCAAAAACACCAAACTAATGGGTTGAACGTCTTACAATCTGAAAACTAAAGGGGCTAAGCATGAGGAACAAGGGGGACCAGAAAAAACGACCCATCTCCCCAAGTATACAGTTTACTGATATTCTCAAGATTATTAAAATGTAAAACTTGCAAACAAAGTCAAACCAAAACTGGGACAAAGACAATATAAAGTCAAAACAACATATCAAAATCGCTATGTGGAAACAACGCTTACTAAAAAAAAAAAAATTTGAAATGAAAGAACATAAATTAGCGAACTATTGAGTCTAAATGTACCTATCCTGGAATATAATGTAACAGAACTCAGCCTTAATATTTGTATAACACATGTGCCATATCTAATGTATGTAATGTACAGTGACGCTAATAAGTCATGTCTCAGCTGTCATTACGTTTGGATTGCTCTGTGCTGTATTAATGTCTGTCAGATGTTGAATAGGGTGGGTAAGTGTAAGAACATGTTTGTATATCTCACTCAATAAGAAGGAATTGTGTACATTTTGCTGATACCAATTATTGATCAAAACATAATTGGTGCCGAGACATCACTTATTAGGCCGAGTGTAAATGGGCTAAATAAATAATTTGTATCTTATCTATACAAAAAAAATACAAAAAATATTAACGTAGCTTGTATCCCCAACAGGACCGATGACCCCCATGGAGGTTGGTGGAGGGATAGTTAACCCAACGTGTGAGTGGCTTTATACAAGAGCCTGGCAAATGGTCTCTAGGGCTCGTAGATTAGACACACATGTTGGCAGCGAACTAGAAACCTTCTGATGATTTTGAAGAACACAACACATTTCGAGCTAGGAGAAGGGAAACGCTGGCAGCTAGTGTTTCCCTTCAGATACCTCGAAATGTGTTGTGCTATTCGTCGTTTTTGTTGAACGACGAATGTATTTTTATATTGATTAAACACTGAAGTTGGCAGCGAACTAGAAACCTTCTGATGATGTTGATTAACACACCACATTTCGAGCTAGTAGAAGGGAAATACTGCTCATCGTTTTAGTTGAATGATGAATATTTGTTGATCTGCCTATAAATCTCAAACAATTCTTAGATTATAAATATATGTCATTCGTTTGTATGTGTGTACTCAGTTATTTATTGGAATAGTACAACAGTATTATTATATACAGACATTCCTAGAGACACATTTGAGTTATATTTACTTGTTAATTATTGCATTAAGTAATAATTGTATTTATTTACTATTTTTTTAATACAAATGGTGACAAGTCATCAACCATTTTCATGGCAATGGTTAATGATCTGAATGTATGCCTATTATGAAAAAAATAGACCGAATAAACAATAATTATACATAAAACTAATATAGAATGTACAACATGAATTATTAAAATCTGAATTCTGTTTTGTAAGTCTGTTTCATTATATGTTTTTTTTTCCTAAATGTTAATTATTATACTGAACATATAGACAATGAAAAGAGAAGAGGTTGATCCCTCAAATCCATATCTAAGTGGATGCAGTTATGCTGTTGTTTAACTCATTAAGCCCCATCTGAAAAATAACTTATGTAACATGCAGTCCCAGGCATTATTATACATACATGCAAGTTTAAAGACCGCTTCATCCACAGAGAGCGTGGTTTTAGTCTCTTTACTGTAGTACAGTACAATAGAGACTTGCCACAACACAGCCTGATCATGTCATCACAGTGGCCGATGTTGGTATAGCGCTAACAGTGTTTCAGCAAGACTCAACAAAGTCCTTCCTCACCCCCATTCTCTCTTACTTATGACAAATATCCTAATAACTTCTAAGGATGTACTGTTTGCCCTCTCTGGGCATACCGACCAAATGGTGTTCTTCCTCTTGCACTCAAAACGTGTTCTTTCGTTCTAACTCTCTGTCTAGGCAAACTCTTTCGTGTCTGTTTTTCCTCTAACATTTCTTCTTTCTGGAAGTTTGCTCTCATTCAATCTGTTCAAAAGAAGGGAGACCCCTCTCAACCCTCCCATTATCGTCCAATTGCTCTCATTTTATATATCTCTAACGTTAATTAAACTATTCTTAATTCATAATTTCTTGAACATTTGTCTTCTCATAGTCTACATTCAGATCGCTAGTATGGTTACCTTGAAGGCGGTGACTTTCTTTCTTGTCTTACTAACTCTTGGTCATATTCCTTTCGGTGCTTTGGTGAGACCTTTTCTATAGTGCTAGACATATCGAAACCTTCGATAGAGTCTGGCAAAAATCCAACATTTCTAAGTAAAGGCCGCGTCATACAGAGGTCGACCGCAACCCGACAGAAACCCGAAGGCAATGACTTGCACTTTTCACCCGAATTCACCCGAAGTTCCCGAATGAGACTCGTACCCAGACTATGACTAGAAAGCAATTCGAATGCAACCCGAGGGACTCGAATGCGTCTCGAATACGAGTCGATGTTATCCTGTATATTACTCGAAACTAACCAGAAGTTGAACGGAATTGAATCGACCATGAGTCGAAAGCTAATCGACGGTGACCCGAGCAGCAGATACCAACCCGAGTTATAACCGAATCACACCCGAAGTAACCCGACTTAAAACCGAATGAAAACCGAACCACACCCGAAGTCAGGAACCCAACCGGAATGAAACCAGAATGTAAGTCGAACGTGACTAGAATAAGTCGATTATGACACGATTATGAGGTTATGCATCACCCCACTATATAAAGAGAGGGTGTGCTCACACAAACTTCATTTGTACAGTGCACCCAACACAGCAACATGTCACAGGAAAGCAACCTCCCAGACCCATCACGACCAGAAGAGATGGATGACGAGGCATTGGAGTTGGCAATCTTAAGGCAGGAGATAGTTAATGCCAACCTCAGATATCAGATTACTGCCCGCGCCATCATGGACAAAGAACGTGAACCCCAACGTGCTCAACCTCGACGGCCACGACGACCAAGGAAACCCCGAAGCTGCAGCGTCAAGCCATGGGTGGCACAGCGAGAGACACACGGACACTACCACCAGTTGCTGAAGAAACTCCAGGAAACTGACGTGGTTACCTATAAATACTTTCTGCGTATGGACGAGGAGCTGTTTAATATGATTGTCGAACGTGTCACACCCAGGATCAAGAAGGACGAGACCAACTGGAAGAAGCCCCTGCAGCCCGGACTGCGAGTTGCCATGACACTACGCTTTTTGGCCACTGGCGAGGCCTATAAGAGCATGGCACTGAACTTCCGTGTAGGTGCCAACACGATATCACTGGCAGTGCGAGAGACGTGTGAGGCAATCATACAGGAATACATGGAGGAGCAAATAGTGTGCCCATCAACACCTGAAGGTTGGAAGGAGGTCGCCAAGGGCTTCAAGGATAGGTGGAACTTCGGACACACCATTGGGGCAATTGATGGGAAGCACATTGCCATACAGCCTCCAAGGAACTGCGGATCCTTGTACTACAATTACAAGCACTACCACTCCATTGTGCTCCTGGCAATAGTCGATCACCTGGGAGAATTGATGTACGTTGACGTTGGAGCGAACGGGTCAGCATCTGATGGTGGTATATTCCAGGTGACTGACATCCGGAAGGCCCTGGAGGACGGAGCAGCAGGATTGCCACCACCCGAGCCATTCCCAGGGAAGGACCAGCCAGTGCCCTACTTTCTGGTTGGTGATGACGCATTCCCAATGAGGGAGTGGTTGCAGAAGCCACACCCACACCGAGGGCTCGATGATGACAAGAGAAACTACAACTACACACTGTCTAGGGCCAGGAGACAGGTAGAGAATGCATTCGGTATGCTAGCCAACCGCTTCAGGTGCCTACTGACTACCATCAACGTACACCCCAGTACCGTGGAGAAGGTAGTCCTGGCTTCATGCATACTCCACAATATGCTAATCGACCGACGTGAGCCCCAACCAGAAGCCGGACTTCGTCGCCCTGAAATACCCCAAAGTGACTGGGCGAGGAACCCCTTGGATGGCTTGGAGCCACTTCGGCGCCAGGGAGGACCAGCCGCTGCCAAAGTGACGAGGGACTACCTGACCCAGTACTACAACCGCCCTGAACAGCGCCTTGCCTGGCAAGACGAGTAAAAAGGTACGTTTCCACTATATGCAGGTCCATAATATCCCACACCCGTTTTATAAATGTTGCACAATGTTGCAGTGTGACTGCCGTAGGTGTCCCAATACTGCCATTGCAATGACACAAATCAAACTCCATTCGATGCCGTATTATAAAAGTGTCAAAGTCTTTGATAAATATATTGTATATAAACCCGAAAGTGAATCACAGCACTAAATATCCTGGTCTGTTATAAAGTTGTTATAATATATATATATATATATATATATATATATATATATATATATATCCTTGAAACATAAGTTCATTAAGATATAACCCCTAATTTATTATTATTATATTTAGTCAAAGTCTCAGTTCATTAAGATAAAGCCCCTAATGTATTATTATTAGATTTGGTCAAAGTCTCTAATTACAATGACAAAAGAAATTGTTACCTTATTTTGGACTGCATGTCCACGTCACTTTATATGTTCAACTTTTATATTGTTTTCTGATTAATATTCACGAACATGTTGCTGAAGGATGTTGATTTGTTTAAAGTAATAACATGTTAACATGGTCAAAAAATGTCAATGTCAATTTAATATATATCATATTGGGATGTGATATATTTCTCTATTTTGTTCGTTTTTTTGTTCAATTTAATTTTCTTTTATATCCTATTGCCATGTGATCATCTCGATCATATATTTTAACTTTTTATTCCCTTTAATTATTATTAAGCAAGCAAATTATCGTTAGGAACAAGTAAAACATAGAAAATAAATTTTAGGAGCAAGCACAACACAAGTCAAACATAGAAAATAAATTTTTATTATAATTAATGAGGTACAGAGGTAGAGGTATAGGTATTTGGCAGCATCAAATAGGAGACTCTGATTCTGAGGAGTTTATAGAGGTAGTACAAGATAGTTTTTTATTTCAATTCATAGATACGCCGACTAGAGGTAATAATATTCTCGATTTAGTTTTCAGTAACAATGAACATATGGTAAATAATGTAGAGATAGGGGACCACCTAGGAAATAGTGACCACAATTCTGTGTATTTTAATATACAATGGAAAGGTAATACCAGAGAGAATACAACATTAATACCTGACTTCAGAAAAGCCAATTATGGTGGGTTAAGAAGAGCCCTATTAGCAGACCCTATGGTCAAAAAATAAAGTCGATCCAGGTGTCCAAATGAGTGTACCCCTTCTCAGGCACCTGTCATCTTAAGTCAGGAAGAGACGTCAACCTTGGTAGATACATACGATAATTTTATCAAGTCAGTATTCAATGCACAAAATAAATACATCCCCAAAAGAAAATTTAGATCAACACAGAACCAACCCAAATGGATGAATAATAGACTATTAGATCTTCTAGGACAAAAGAGAGGAATATATAGAAAAATTAGAAAAGGCGAAATTCACCTACTAGCTTACTATCAGAATCTATCAAGACAGGTAAAAAAGGATATTAGGAAAGAAAAAATAAATTATGAAATTAAGGTTGCCAATGACTCAAAAAAATAATCCTAAAGCTTTTTACCAACTATATACATCCAAGGTTAGAGATGTAATTGGTCCCCTTAAAACTTCGATAGGAGAAATGACAGAAAATGATTTAGAAATGTGCAGTACATTAAATAGTCAATTTCTTTCCGTTTTCACTAATGAAAATTTGGCACAGTTTCCAGAAGTCCGTAAGGTATATAGCGATAGTATAGAAAATAGGTTAAGTACGGTTACTATAAGTAGAAATGATGTGCTTAAGGAAATTGACAGACTGAAACCTCATAAATCGCCTGGTCCTGATGAGGTATATGCTAGAGTATTAAAAGAATGTAGGGATGAGTTAAGTTACCCATTAACATTTTTATTTAACAAGTCATTGGAGACAGGTATAGTTCCAGAAGCTTGGAAGCTTGCAAACGTAGTTCCGATCTTCAAAAAAGGTGACAAATCAATAGCATCCAATTACCGTCCCATTAGTCTTACATCAATCATAGGAAAGCTACTAGAGTCAATTATTGCTAGTAAAATTAGAAACCACTTAGATACATTTAATTTAATAAATTCTTCTCAGCATGGATTCACTCAGGGACGTTCTTGCCTTACTAATTTGCTTAGTTTTTTCTCAGAAGTATATGAAGCAGTAGATAATGACAAGTCATATGATATAATATATTTAGATTTCAGTAAAGCTTTCGACAGAGTCCCCCATGAGAGATTGATGAGAAAGGTTGAGGCGCATGGAATAGGTGGGGCGTTGTTGGGATGGATTAGGTCATGGCTAATTGGTAGGAAGCAGAGAGTCAGCATAAATGGTACGAAGTCAGAATGGGGAGCAGTCAAAAGTGGTGTCCCCCAGGGATCTGTATTAGGTCCTCTGTTGTTTGTTATATACATAAATGACCTTGATTTAGGTATAACTAGTAGGATAAGTAAATTTGCAGACGATACCAAAATGGGGAGAACAATTGATTCAGATAGAGATATAGAGTGCCTCCAAAGGGATCTAGATACCTTACACGAATGGTCAGTAAATTGGCAGATGAAGTTTAACATTGACAAATGCAAGGTATTAAAGATAGGGAAGATGCATACAAATGTTAAATATAAACTAGCTAATGTGGAATTAGAAAACTCGAATTGTGAGAAAGATCTAGGTGTGTTTGTTAGCAATGATTTGAAGCCTAGACAACAGTGTATAAGCGTTCGAAACAAGGCAAACAGGATTCTCGGGTTCATCTCAAGGAGTGTGAGTAACAGAACTGCTGATGTTATCTTAAAACTTTACTTGTCATTAGTGAGACCCCATATGGATTATGCTGTTCAATTTTGGTGTCCTTATTACAGAATGGACATAGATTCATTGGAGAGAGTACAACGTAGAATGACAAAAATGATCCATAATATTAGAAATCTACCGTATAAAGAAAGGTTGAAGAAATTAGGCTTACATTCGTTAGAGAGACGCAGAGTTAGAGGGGATATGATAGAGGTGTTCAAGTGGGTTAGTGGGATTAACAAAGGGGACATGACAAATGTACTAAAGCTCAGTGATAGCGAAAGAACTCGTACCAATGGTTTCAAATTAGATAAAATTCGTTTCAGAAAAGATATAGGCAAATATTGGTTGGTAACAGAGTTGTAGATGGGTGGAATGGACTACCAAGTGCTATAGTGGGATTAAAAACGATAGGGAGCTTTAAGATAAAATTGGATAAGCATATGGACGAGAAGGGTTGGGTGTGAAGGGGGATCAGCAGGGTTGGGCCAATCAGCACTCTGCAGGCCCCCGTAATGCTGCGTTAATCTCTAACCGTTTTGGTAAGATGATCCTCAGGGTATTAGAGTGTTGAGCCTATAATTGGGCTTTGTAATTGGGGTTGTGTGGGACAGGGCCTTGCTTAGGCCAATCGGCTTTCTGCAGACTCCCATTTTCTTATGTTCTTATGTTCTTATGTATATTAATGAGGTAGATCCAGCATGGTCTCCAAGAAGGCAGGGTGCAGGGCTGATTGTTGGACGGGCGTGGCACAAGGACGTGAAGGCCCATAGGCCTTCCACTGAGAGGGTGTGTCTGGCTGCTGGATTGGAGAATGCTGAAGTTTTTTCCCTATATGGTGGTAGGACGTGCTAGTGGTAGGGACATTGAGAGTTTCATAATACTGTTGACGTTGGGGATGATGTTGGGAAGGGTTTGGGGACTGGGGGTGGGAGAGGGGTCCGAAGTGTGGGAGGGGTCCTAGGCCCTGGTTGTGGGAAATCATGGCATTGGAGAATCTTAGCACGTCCAGCTGGAAGGCATGAATCAGTGGTAAGGGAAGGTCACGCATGTTTGTCTGCAGTGTCTTGAAGTAGGGCTTCAGACTCGCCTCTGCAGGGGTGTCCACCTGGTGGCTCCTCTGCCACACACGGTAGAGGTTGTCCAGCTCCTTCTCACCTTCACGAAGCTGTATGAGAAAAATAAATGTATTATAGAATGAATCAGACAATACTTCATAAAAATTAATGCAGTGTACCTTCATTACAATAATGCGTGGCAAAATAACCTCTTCATCATTAATATTGCCTAATAAACGTTACTGCATTGATATCAATTATGTGACAAATTACCGATATATGATACATCGAAATGTATAATAGGATTATTGTATAAAACATTTTCTTTTTATATATACTAAAACATTTACATAATTGCGAATGTACAATTAAATGTGTTCAATACTATAATGGGTGACAGTCAGTGAGTGGCTGAGTGAAGGCACAGAGGGTGGGGTGTTTTGTGTTGCATGTGGGTGGCAGTGTACGATAATTCGGGCCGCTCCAACCGCACACGGGCCTGCTTCACGTCGTTCCGCCCATCGACTCGCGTTCGGGTTTGATTCGACTTGGCTTCGATAACCCTTCGACTTACATTCTAATCATTCGGATCACGATCGAGTAATCATCGAGTCTAATTAGGAATGTCGGACATGCATCGAGTCATTTTCTAGTAGTATTCGGGTATCCATCCAGTCATCATCCTAAAATTCGGGTCAGCATCGAGAACAGTAGACTTTCGAACAAGTTTATGTAGGAACTTTCCACTGAGCATCGAGTCTATTTCGGGTTACGGTCTACATCATCGGGTCTAAGTCCACTTAGGTTCGATTTAGGTTCGATCAATTCTGGTAATAATCCGGTTAAAATTTTTGACTCGAAAGTGACTCGAATAGGTCGAATGCGATCAGAATATGGTAGAATGTAAGCCGAATACGAATCGAATGTAAATCGAAGGTGACTCGAGGATTTTGTAACGGTTTTTTGACCCGAACGCACTCGAGGATTTCCCAAAAGTTAACGCATACACTAACTTTTGGCCGAATCATCCGAACATTTGGGTGATGACCAGAGCATGACTAGTCATTTGCCAGTCATTGCCTTCGGGTAACTGTCGGGTCGCGGTCGACCTCTGTATGACGCGGCCTTAACTCTCCTTGGGTTTCTATTTCTCTATTTGGGTTCTTACTTTAATTTATTTTCTGGATGTTTCATAGCTGCGGTTGTGGACGACCGTCGGTCCCTTCCTCAACTTATCAATTCCAGTGTTCCTCCGGGTTCTGTCCTGTTTCTAATTCTCTCTCTAGTATTCATTAATGATCTTCTCAATTGTACAGTACCTGCAGTTCTATCCACTCCAACGCCGATGACTCTTCCTTTCACTATTCAACTAGTTTTCCACATGAACCCACCATAAAATCTGTCCAAGACTCACATGATGTGGCCATAGTACACCTATGTTCTGATCTGTCATCTATTTCCGATTTGGGCAGAGAAAATCTTGTTACCTTCAATGTTTTAGAAATCGAATTGCTCCATCAGCTTTGACAGTCCACAATTCTGAAGTATATGTCATTGCACTTCTAACACATGAAGCGTACACCTTTCCCTTCAAGGGGAGCGGGAGTCTTCTCATGGTAAGTAGTGGCAACAGTTTTGTAAAGTTTCCCCGCCGTTTTATATTCCGGCTATAGTGGCAGCCTCGGCCCCACCACCGGCAGAGATGGTATCTCCCAAGTAGCAAAATTTGTCCACCATCTCCGCAGCCTCATTGGCAAAGTTAACAACACAATCTCACCTTTGCATACTATGCATACACATGTCTCAACTTTGGACTTCTTCCTCCCATTATTCTAATGCAGTGGCTTTTCCAGTGCTGTACCCAGCAGTGGCAGACACTACGCTGTATTGAGTTTGTGCCCACTCCTTTTCAACATACTGTATATGGGTATGCACCACTTTTTTCTACCATTCCAAGCCCCAATTTAATGTGTAAAGCATTGGGAGGATTTTGGTGTTGGAAGTGAAATTAATTAATTAGGATTATATATATCAACTCTTAAGCCTTCACTTGACATGCCCTCTCTCCATCTTCTGAACTTAGCCTCAGCATCCCGCATACTATCTGCGATAATTACTAAGTCATCTGAGTATAGCAGTTCCTAGGGAATTCCAGCTCTGAAATCTCCAGATAGTGTCTCCATAACCATAAAAAAAGAGATGACTTAACACAGAGCCATAGTGAACTCCAACACGTAAGGTAAATTACTCATTCAGTACACCTTCACCCCCACTGCCGTTTACGAGTCCTCGTACATCATCATTTTCACATGCACCAGCCACTCCCCTACAACAAGTATTCTCATAGTACATTGCACAACATTTTTGGGCACCTTATGAAGGGGCTTCTCCAGGTCTACAATCACAAGGTATAGATCACTATCATCTTTAAGTAAGTATCTTTTCTTCAGCTGAGTAACTATGAAGATAGCCTCAATCGTACCAGTTCCTCAGTTCCTGGTATGAAACCGAACTGCATATCATCGATAGAAATGTTTTCCCTGATCATGTCTTGAAAGACTCTTTCACAGACCTTCATGACTTGATCAAGCATTTCGAGGCTCCTATAATTTCCTCTATCTAACGAATCCTCCTTACTCATTTATGCTTACTATTACACTTTTATGCCATTCATCAAGGATTCTCTCCTCTCTTATGATGGACTTTATTAGCTCAGTGACCAATCTCAGATATATACAACATTAAAAGAGAGGAGAGAAGAAGAAGAGACACGTAGCCTGACCGACAAGGATAAACCCTAGGATATTGAGAGGCTCCATCTATGCAACAGTTGGTGTAGAAGTCGACCCGAGCAAGTTGAACCGTCATTATGAGAGACTACAGTCCTAGGCAAGCACACATCCCCCCTCGAGAATGACGGGATTCCTGCTGTACAACTGTAGGAAGCAGACGTAAGCCAAAGGTGTGGCTGGCCCACGAGTGTTCAAAGCTAAATCTACAAAACACCGCCCATAAGAAGCAATGTGTGAGAAGATTATACAGCCATCACTGAGAAGTACAGTTGGCCAACTTAGTCCTGCAACAAAATGTTGTGGTGTGTGGAGGTGTGTGGTATTTCATCCGTAGTAAACATCGTAGTTTTATGAATGAATCACTTAAACCAGAGGGAGAGGTAAACCGAGAGAGAGGTGGAATGATGGAGTGAAAAAGTATATGAGTGAAGGCGGTGCTGTTTGGGAGGAAGGGCATCGACTGACTGGGGACAGGTGCATGGGTGCATTTAGTTTGAGGCCACTCCTTCGGGGACCACAGCGTCAGGCAATAGATAGATAGATAGATAAGTGAATGGTTGTATTTCAGATGCCTGTATACTGATTGTTTAGCTAGTCCCGGGCTGGCAGCCCGGGGCTAGCTTGTAAACATTTATTTAGTTAGCCATAAAATTACGTTTTCTTTCTTTTGATTTCACAAAAATAGGTATTTCTATGGTAAACTAAAAATAAATATTATCTTACACATAACGTTGATATAATTTGCTTACAATATCATTATATGTAATAATATACCAAAACCTGACAATTTTGAAATGCATGTTGGAATCCCTATAAACTGTACTTAATTTTTATGTAAGTTTGATAATTTGGAAAAATCGATTAAGGGAGAAAATTAGCATTGAAAATGATGTGTAAAAAGTCTCCCATAAACGGCGGCCCGCTATGTTATTGTAGTTTGCGGCCTAATTTTGTCTGTTAATTCACTTTCTCCTTAATTGGACCCCCTATGAAGTACAACAGATTATGATGACATAAGTGACGGGTGTTTAGAGGGGGCAGAACTTCCCCTTCAACATATTACGTGTATCACAGTAACTTCTATTATATAAACAACCCAAGAATTTTCACAGATATTTTAAATTTCATTTAGGATGTAATATAACCTATACTCCATGTCAAAATAAGTGTCAACCCTCGAAAAATTATATTAAGGGAGATACAGAACCTAGAACCTGTAACCTGTAACGATATTTGTCCAGGGTTCTACTCCCCATAGACGGCACACAAAACGACTCGGCGGACCTCTTTCTCCCTGCCTTTCAGTCTAATTAACACTAGGAATTTACCTAATTTTCTATCCAATGTACTATCCAACCAGCGGGGGTGTGGGGGCGGCAGCCCCCACCCATAATACTAGGTTAGGTTAGGTAAGGTTGGTAGGTTAGGCTAAAATCTTTAATGTTGCTTAATTGTTGGATAATGTATAATGAGCTTACTGGGTAAGTTCATTTTCTATCCCATGTATCATTCAACAACTTTTGCCAAACTTGACTGCTGTTTTTTTTCATTTTTGGGGTTTCTTAAGTTGAAAAACAAGAAAACCCGAGCCAACTCCTTTTTTGCACTTGCTGTCTTTTATGCAGCTGAACAATCTTAAAATCCGAGCCAACTTTTGCCAAAACTTGGCTCGGGTTTTTTCATTTTGGGGTTTTCTCAAGTTGAAAAACAACAAAACCCGAGCCAACTTTCATCATAAAAGCCATTATATCGCCTTTTTATGTCTTTAACCCCACATTTTCCCTGATCTTCATAGCCCTCCCCACTATCGGGCGCCGTGTCTTAAGATCGTTGGATAAAGGGGAAAACGATTTTTGCGGAGGTTGAAACTAATGTCAATCAATATATATTGATGCAAATAAACTAAAACTAAAACAACAAAAATGAAAATAATTGGTGGGTGGTTTCCTTAATATTTTCCCACTAGGGCAACAATCTTGTATCTAAAATATAAAGGGTGTATTTTTGTTTTTCTAATATAGTAAATAAAGCTAATACAATTAAACTCACACTCCAAGAGTAGTTCAGTGTGCTGATCACAAATCAACTTTCAGAACCCCAGTTTCTCCAAATAATGTGCTATTATCCATACCTCAATATTGTTGAAAATAATGCTAATACAATGAAACTTACACTCCAAGGGTAATTCAGTGTGCTGAACACAATTCAACTTTCAGAACCCCAATTTCTCCAAATAATGTGTTATTAACCATACCTCAGAATGTGTCCTATATATATAAGGAAACAAATGGTGACTTCATAGGTACTACAAATAGTGATCCAACTCACCGGACTCAACATTTCACTTTTGAGTTCCCTAAATATCCATATAGGGAACTCAAAATTGAAAAGTTGAGTCTCCTATGTAGAACCGGACTGAATTTGAAATTTTTGAGTTCCCTAAATATAGTATACAGTACTTATGTATATAGTATACAGTACTTATGTATATAGTATACAGTACTTATGTATATAGTATACAGTACTTATGTATATAGTATACAGTACTTATGTATATAGTATACAGTACTTTTGTATATAGTATACAGTACTTATGTATATAGTATACAGTACTTATGTATATAGTATACAGTACTTATGTATATAGTATACAGTACTTATGTATATAGTATACAGTACTTATGTATATAGTATACAGTACTTATGTATATAGTATACAGTACTTATGTATATAGTATACAGTACTTATGTATATAGTATACAGTACTTTTGTATATAGTATACAGTACTTATGTATATAGTATACAGTACTTATGTATATAGTATACAGTTCTTATGTATATAGTATACAGTACTTATGTATATAGTATACAGTACTTATGTATATAGTATACAGTACTTATGTATATAGTATACAGTACTTATGTATATAGTATACAGTACTTATGTATATAGTATACAGTACTTTTGTATATAGTATACAGTACTTATGTATATAGTATACAGTACTTATGTATATAGTATACAGTTCTTATGTATATAGTATACAGTACTTATGTATATAGTATACAGTACTTATGTATATAGTATACAGTACTTATGTATATAGTATACAGTACTTATGTATATACACAGGGCCAACATAGATTAGTTCACGTTTTCCAACATATTAATTGGACCATCTGCTGTGTTGAACATCACATGATTCATCTTATAAAGGATTAATGGCTAAATTAATGAGATGGTAGTCGTGCCTTCCATAATTTATAAATCAAAGTAATATTAAAAATATTGGTCTATTAATTCTTGGTCTGAAACTATAAAATTACCCTCATGGGGAGATTTGTATTTATTTGATGTATTATTATTATTATTTTTTGTTATTCAATTTTGTTTTTAGTTTCATATATGTATATTTTTCGGCAGGCAAATATCCCGACCGAAGGCCAATTCCTCCTAAATTGCCAGAACAAAATGTATTAGCGAGGAAAAAATTGACACCCAAATGACGCGAAAGGTCTTCAGATTGACAACAAATTGGACGAAAGGTCGGAAATTCGCCAAACTGAGGGGGCAAACTTATTATAATCTCAAAACTAATGGGTTAAACAAGAGGGAGAAGGGGGACCAGAAAAACACCCCCTTAAATGAAAATGTCCCTTTAAACATATTATTTTATCAAGGTTCTGATAAATTTCCAAGCTTTTCTTCCATCTACAGTATGTCTCTACAGTAGGTTATGTGTTTTAAATACCTAAACTTATTATATTATGCACATTTGATTTCAATCTATATCGAATTATTTCAATGCCTTCACCTTTCCGTCTTAACCCCTTCTGACGTCTTTTTAACTGTATTATAGCTACATTTAGACGATTCTATTCAGCTGACGAAGGACGTCTACTAATGAAAAGGCTACAGACTATTTCAATTGATCCTTTTAGCAATCACATATCTTTTCTAAGCGTCATATGATTGTCTAAATGAGGTTAAAATCCAATACAGAATAAAATTAAAAAGACGCCGCCGGTACAGAAGGTCAATCTGTCTTTCCCTCATCCTATAACTTATAATGCTTCAAGCTCCGTGTGTCCAGACAATTTGACGCTAACATACCTTGAATTTTGCTCTCTGTCACTCTTTCAACTTAGGGGGAGCCACTTGTTACAGGCAGCTTTGCCTTTATCTGCTTTATTCATATAGAAATAAAACAACAACTATTGCTTCACAATATTGTACAGTATATTAGGTTATTATGCTGCATTTTGCTCGTAATACATAAGGATGAGTTGCGTCAACAAAAACATGTATATGAGAGAGAGAGAGAGAGAGAGAGAGAGAGAGAGAGTAAGAGAGAGAGAGGGAGTAAGAGAGAGAGAGAGAGAGTGGGTGTGTGAGTGAGAGTAAGGGGGCTTGCGCGTGTTGGAAACGAGAGTAAGCCAGAGAGAGTGAGAGAGTCAGCTAGTGTCAATCCTGAGGTGGGAAGAGGCAGAGCAAGGTTAAAGCTAGCTCTAAAACTTTCATTCATACATGCACGTGGATTTCCTGCATCTCTCTCTCTCTCTCTCTCTCTCTCTCTCTCTCTCTCTCTCTCTCTCTCTCTCTCTCTCTCTCGTGGTTAAATAAGAAAAATATATGCGAGTGAGCGAACGTTTCCAAAGGTTATAATGTGGCTTTAAAAATGTGTCCTTTGAATAGCGGGCGTAATATAGAAATAAATGGAATAGTACTGAACACAAATACTGAACAATGAATATCTTATATATTTTTGAGATCATATACATTCAGAAAAATCTTACACACGAAATGGAGACAAATAACTAGTATTTATTTTATTATCGTACCCAAACACAAGCATTAGCCTATATGAAAAAAAAATATCAAAATAGATAGATGCATATATAAATAGTATTTTTATTGTGAAGTATATAATATAAAATGTAGTTGTTTTGAAAATCTTTGACTTCATCAAACGTTGAATAATGTCTTGTCACGGCAAAAGTAAATTACAAATAATGATTAATAATAAAACTTTACAAAAATAAATGAATAAATAATAAGAATAATAACAATAATAATAATAATTTATTATTATTATTATTATTAGTATAATAATGAACGGTTTATTAAAAGAATGGCAGACTGATGAATAATGCCCATAATTGATGTAAAACTATGAATTAATTCTTGCTATGACAGATTACAATAACAGATAAAACCTGTTATTGTATCTGTTATTGTAATCTGTCATAGCAAGAATTAATTCATAGTTTTACATCAATTATGGGCATTATAACAGATAAAACCTTGGTGATGGGCTGGTCTATCAGAGTAAGAACTGAGCGATCTCTGCCATACCCATAGCTTACTCTGACTGTTCCTTTTACTTATATATTTTCTAGATCTCAAGTGACGGCGTCTCTTCCGTGGATTGACCTTCCAATCTACCAAGATTGGAAGCTAAAGCGTCACATTTTTCCTTTGCCCGTCAACTTTCTCTTCATAATTGCTGAGGGGCACAGGGCCCTGGGTGAGGGTTTGGATTCCCGGGCATTTCCGCACCCTCCTCAGCTCCCCGCCATGGAGTGGCTTCGGTCACCCAGGCTTTACTGTGGTCGTCACGGAAGGTTCTGTGGGTGCGCTCGGTTAGGGCCTTGGCCTTGCTCGAGGCCTTGGGGCTGTTGTTGTTGTTGTTGTTGTTGTTCCCTAAGCTGCCTGGCCGAACAGCCCTGAGTCCCTGAGAAAGGCCATGGCCACGATCGGGCTTTCCCACAGAGCTCTCATTGAGTGTAGATTGTGTTGTTGGCATAAGTGGTTGTGTGACATGCAGTCTTCTATGATGTGTTTAATGGTATGGGGTGCTGTGTTACATCCCGGGCAGGCATCATCAACGGAGTCATCCAGTCTCTTCTGATAGCTCAGGAGAGCTGGATGGTGTCCGCATCTCAGCCTGGCCAGGTGGACTCTGTCCTCGCGAGGAAGGGAGGCTTCGGAAGGATGGATTTCGGGAGGTCGTGCATGCAGCTGCGTGTTGTCTGTGAGTGGGTGGATGGATCGGTGAGAGATATGAGTATGGATGTGCTTCTGGAAGTTGGTTCGGGGTGGGCAGGGAGGGAGAGAGGACAATAATTGTGTGTGATACAAAGGAGTACAAAGGAGTACAAAGGAGTACAAAGGAAATCAAGCTACAACAGATCTAGTGACCCTTCTAGGTTGCTTGTCCTCCAAAACACTGAGGATCAAGTGTCCAAACAGTGGTTTAGAATGGGTAAGGGAACATTGGAAAGGGAATTACTGCCCTGGAACTAATGTCCGTGGCAGGATTAGGAACTTAGTAGGGGACAGATGGGTTAGTAACTGAGGGGGGGATAAAATAAAGTTATTCATTTACAAACGCAGTCAGTCGCGGGTTTGATGCAAGATATTTTGTCTAGGCGGAGTTTAAATGAATCAACGGTGATGCAGTCTATAACGTTTCGGGGAAGCCCATTCCACAAGTTGACAACTCGATTGAAGAAGAAATTCTTAGATTCGTGTGAGTTAAAAGATTTACCAATAATTTTGCAACCGTTTCCCGCGTGTAATTAGATTGGTCGATAGTGAAGTACTTACTACAGTTCATATTGTCGATGCCTTTGATGATTTTGAACACTTGAATTAAGTCACCTCTTAATCTGCGCTGGGTTAAAGGAAATAGATTTAATTCTCTAAGACGCTCTTCGTATGGTTTGTTCTTTAGGCTAGGTATCATTTTGGTAACTCTACGTTGAACTCGTTCTAGCTTGTTTATATCTTTTTAGTAATAAGGGCACCAGGATTGAACGCAGTATTCCTGAAGAGGGCGGACTAAGGAATTGTAAAGGGTTAGGATAACTTCTTTGGATTTATGCTCAAATGACCTGCCCATAAAGCCAATTATTTAGTTTGCCTTCTTAACAACTTCTGAACATTGTTGACTCGGTTTTAGGTTACTCGATATTGTTACTCCCAGATCGGTTTCTCTGTTTACATTCTTAAGCTGAGTGCCATTCATCGAATAGTTTGCTTTCTCATTTAGGTATTCGATATGTAGTACTTTACATTTATCCGCATTGAAATTCATTTGCCAAATTTGGGCCCAACATGACAATTTATCTAGATTGTGTTGCATATCGTCAACTTGTTCTTTTGAGAGTACGCTATTTGCAATTTTTGTATCGTCAGCAAATTTTGAGATTGTACAGGTGAGACCCTCATCTATGTCGTTGATGTAAATTAGAAAGAGAATTGGTCCTAGTACCGATCCCTGGGGTACCCACTACTTACATTGGTCCATTTAGATGCCTTACCGTTAATGACTACTCTTTGCTTTCTGTCGCTGAGCCAATTTTCTATCCATTTCAACACACCGTCTTGTATTCCATGCGCTTTTAGTTTTAGAAGTAAACGTTTGTGGGGAACTTTGTCAAAGGCCTTTTGAAAATCAAGGTATATAATATCTACAGCTTTACTCTCATCGTAGAGGTTGAGGATATCGTGGAAGAAGTCTAATAGGTTTGTTAAACAGGAACGCTTTTTACGAAAGCCGTGTCGAGTATCTTTAAGTATGTTATTTTCCTCTAAGTGATTTACGAGTCTGTCTCGTATGACCGTTTCTAGCATTTTACATACAACTGAGGTTAAGCTAATTGGACGATAGTTACTGGGTAGGGATTTGCTGCCTTTTTTTAATATCGGTGCTACGTTGGCTAGCTTCCACTGATCAGGCATAGTTCCAGACTGCAAGGATTTATTGAATAGTAATGTCAGTGGTTTGGAGAGCTCATCCTTAGCTTCCTTTAGAACTCTAGGCGAGATTGTATCAGGTCCAGGCGTTTTATTTACCTTGAGTTTATCTAAACAATTCAATACTTCTCTCTCTGTAACGGTGATATTGCTTAGAACATCTGAATTATCAATCTGAATCGGCGATGGTGTAGGGATATCACTGAAGTCTTCTGTTGTAGAAACTGATGCAACGAAGGTATTGAGGGCGTTACTCATTTGTACTTCGTCTTTGGTGTATTCTCCATTTTCATCGACCTAACGGTCCAACAGTTGAAGTAACTACTTTTTTCTTTCTGATATAACTATAGAATTCTTTCGGGTTTGTTTTACTTTGATTCGCAATATGTAACTCTAAGGTCGTTTTACTTTGCTTAATTAACTTTTTGGCTTTGCGTCGTAGCTCTACAAATTTCACCAGTTCTTCGTCATTTTGTGAGAATTGTAATCTATCATTAGCAAATTTTTTAGCAAGCAGGCAGTTTGAAATATCTTTATTCCACCATTTGGGCTTATTTTTACGGCCTGGACGCCGTATTTTCGATGGTATGCAGTCTTGCGCTGCTTTTAGGTAAGTGGTTTCGAATAACTGTCTATCCTCTAACGTCTTCCCTTCATGCTGGAAGTTTGCTCACATTCAACCTGTCCCAAAGAAGGGTGACCGCTCTCAACCCTCCAACTATCATCCAATTGCTCTCATCTCTTGTCTTTCTAAAGTTTTTTAAACTATTCTTGCTTCCAAATTTCTTAAGCATTTCTCTTCTCATAATCTGCTCTCAGATCGCCAGTATGGCTTCCTTAAGGGTCGCTCTACTGGTGATCTTCTTTCATATCTTACTAACTCTTGGTCATCCTCCTTTCGGGACTTCGGTGAGACTTTTTCTATTGCACTAGACATATCGAAAGCCTTCGATAGAGTCGGGCATAAATCTTTAATTTCTAAACTACCCCCCTTCGGTTTCTATCCCTCCATATGTGCCTTTGTCTCCAATTTCCTTTCCGGCCGTTCCATAGCCGTGGTTGTGGACGGCCATTGTTCACTTCCTCACCCTATAAACTCCGGTGTTCCTCAGGGCTCTGTCCTATCTCCTATTCTCTTTCTAATTTTTATAAATGATCTCCTTAACTGTACCTTAATTCCTATCCATTCATACGCAGACGACTCAACCTTGCACTACTCCATTAGTTTTTCAGAACGCCCCAGCCAGCAATCCCTCAACGACAAACGTAATGAAGCCATAGTACTCTTAAATTCTGATCTAAATACTATTTCCAATTGGGGCACAGAAAACCTTGTTAACTTTAATGCTTCCAAAACCCAATTTCTCCATCTATCTACCCGTCAGGATCTCCCAGCGGACTATCCCTTATTCTTCAACAATACAAAAATCAACCCTTCATCTTCTCTCAATATTCTTGGTGTCTCTTTTTCTTCTGCTCTCATTTGGAAGGACCATATTACCAGTCTTGCTAAGGCAGCCTCCCAGAAGCTGGGTGTGCTCAACCGCCTTAGGGGGTTCTTTTCCCCTGCACAGCTTCTTGCTCTGTACAGGGGCATAGTGCGCCCTTGTATTGAGTATTGTTCACATGTGTGGAGAGGTTCCTCTCACACCGCTCTCCTAGACAAAATTGAAAGGAAGGCCTTTCGTATCATTAACTCCCGTCCACTCACCAACTCTCTGCAATCTCTCTCTCTCCGCCGCAATGTTGCATCTCTCTCGCTATTCTATCGCTACTATAATAATCAGTGTTCCTCAGAGCTATCCCAGTGCATACCACCTCCTATACGTAGGGCACGTGGTACCCGTCTTGCAACTCAATCCCACCCCTACTCTGTGCAACTCTCCAACCCAAGAGTGAAACGTTACTCTCAAACTTTCTTCTACTCAACAGCTGAGCTCTGGAACTCTCTCCCAGAATCAATCTTTCCCTCTTCCTATGACTTAAATTGCTTCAAACTCTGTGTGTCCAGGCATTTTGGCTCGAACGTCCCTTGATTTTGGCCCTGTCACTCTTTCAACTATGGGGGAGGCACTCGCTATAGGCAGTTATGCCTTTTGCCTCCCTCAATCACATAGAAAAAAAAAAAAAATCCAAGATGTATTTATGTCCTTATTGTTAATTAAAAAGCTCCAGTCAGTTTCTTTAAACATAGCTCTAAGTTTATGGAAGTTTGCTTTCTTGAAATTAGGGACTTTTTCGATGCTACTATTTGGTTCGTTACTAGTAAACTTTAAAGTAAAAGTCATCGTACAATCGTCGCTGTTATTCATCACCAACATTCAAATTCTCTATTAATTCTTCTTTTGTTGCAAGTACAATGTCAAGAACGTTATTACCACGGGTCGGCGTTCGAACAAATTGATAAAGCGAACTCTCTTGCAAGTTCGTATACAAGTCATATCCGGAGTGTGAAGTAAGAGTATCGCCCCACTTGGTCACAGGTAAATTAAAGTCGCCAAAAATTACGGTATCTTGTGAGTTACTTACATCTGCAATTTGTTCGTAAATTTCTCGGTCAGATTGCACTGATTGAGCTGGAGGTCTGTATATTAATGCAAGTATTATTTTTGTCCCTTTATTATTCTTTATTAGCACAAAAGATGCGTCGACGTTCGCAATTTGAGGTTTTGACAAGAGGGTAGGGTTAAGACTTTCTTTGATATAAAGTAAAACGCCACCTCCATTTCGATTTATTCGGCTTTTCTCAAACATTACATAACCGGGAAGTGAATACTCTGCTAAAAAGTCTATCTTCTGTATTGAGCCAAGATTCTGTTATGCCAATCACATCATAATTTTCTGTAAACACTAGCTCCTCTAAATCTGAACATTTATTGCGTATGCTATGAGCGTTTGCATAGAAAACCTTTAACCCTCTCCGACATATGACGCGATTTTGAGCCTACTGGAGATACTTTAAAGCCTTTGTTACCATCAGGGGTATTTAGAAACCTTTAGTTTAGTTACGTAAACCTCTGCAGTTGTCTTTGAGTTAGCTGTGGGCAGAATACTAATTTTGGAAGAGGTAATTATAAGAGTGAGAGAACTCTATTTCTTATTGCTAATCTGGCAACCTCTGCGTCATATGTGCGTGAAAGGGTTAAATTTGTTATTTTAGAACTCACGGAACGCTCTTTAATAATATTTTTGGTTCTTGTCGGATCTACATTTATGTTCATGGCTCTCCTCGGTCCTCGCTGTCTTTGGTCCTTATCGCTGGTGGTCCTCGGTTGCCTCTGTTTTTTTCTTGGCGTTGGATGATTTATGTCACTGCTGCTTCTTCTCGGATGGCGTTTTTTGATCCATGGCTGCGGACTGCTTCGTGTAGAAGACGACCCATGCGTGCTGAACCCACAGGGTTTAGATGAGTGCCATCCTTGCGGAACAGAGTAGGCTGGTTGTAGAAGTTGTCCCAGAGGTTGATGAATTCAACTTCTTCCCTCAGACACAAATATTTTAGTCGGCTATTTGTGCTGAAGGCCTTGTCGTAGAATTTGTCAGGTTCCATGATACCGTGTGCTGGGTGTTGTTTTGATATTTCTTGGTGTCTGTGGGTGTGTTGCCATGTAGTTTAGTGGGTGGTCTTGGTTCGTGGAGGCTGCTGCCAGGAATTGAGTGCCTCTCATGTCCAGATGGTCTTTGACTTTGAGGATTTTGGTTTCTTGATGTAGGTGATCTGTGGGTGCAGTAGCTGTGCAGCCTGTAATGATCTTCAGGGCTTTGTTTTGAATAGTCTGTAAGGTCTTATGATGTGTTTCAGCTAGGTTAGAAGCCCAGGCTGGGCTTGCGTATTCCATCACTGATCTTATGTATTGTTTATATACTGTGGTGGTAGTTTCTTTGTTGTGTCCAAATTTTGTGTGAGCAAGTGACCTGAGGGCGTTAAGTCTGGGTGTCAGTTTCTTTTTAATGTTTGTGGTGTGCTGTTTGAATGTCATATGAGTATCATATGTTACTCCTAGGATTTTGGGTGTGTGTGTATGTGTTAGGGGTGTGTTGTTTATGGTGAGTTGAGGGATGTATTCGTGTTCTCCTGTCCAACTTATGAGCAGGGTTGCGGTGTATTTGGCTGGGGCTAGATTAAGTCTGTTTGTAGTGCACCAGCCATGTAGTGTGTTGAGATAGGGTTGAAGGAGATCTGTTGCTCTTTTTGGGTCATGGTGTGTGCATGTGAGTGTTTTGTCATCTGCATAGGAGGCTAAGTTTATTTGGGGAGTATTGGGTGTAGTTATATCGTGCATGTACAGATTGGAGAGTGCGGGCGATAGGACGGATCCTTGTGGGACTCCGTTTGGAAAGTTTCTGATTTTAGATGACTGATCGGCAAAAGATACGTGTGCACATCTGCCTGCTAGGAAGTTGGCCAGCCACCTTTTTGTGTTGTTGTGCATGTTTGTGTTGTAGATTTTGTTTGTTCGGTTGTGGCGGGGGAAGGCATCGAAGGCTTTACTAATGT
The DNA here is from genome assembly GCA_032716605.1 of Paralithodes platypus. Classification (NCBI taxonomy): domain Eukaryota; kingdom Metazoa; phylum Arthropoda; class Malacostraca; order Decapoda; family Lithodidae; genus Paralithodes; species Paralithodes platypus. The sequence continues at coordinate 25,873,076 of CM064566.1, forward strand.
CGAGTGTGGCTAATAGTGATCTGTGTGGTGGTCTAGCTGAGTTGATGCCGTCGAACGCTCTTTGTGTAAGGTCTGTGAGAAGAGTGTTTGTGGAGTGCAGTGGCCTAAAGGCATGTTGTGTTGGAGCTAGGGGTAGGTCAGGTGTAATTAGTTGTAATACTAGGCGTTCCATGACTTTGGAGGGGGAGCAAAGGAGTGTGATAGGGCGGTGTGAGGAGGGTAGCGTGGGGTCTTTGTTGGGTTTGGGGAATGTGATGATGATACCATGCTTCCAAATGTCTGGTATTGTGTTGTGTGAATAGCTGTAGTTTGATATGTTAGTGAGTGCTTGTATGCCTTGTGGTCCCAGGTGTCTGAAGTGTATGTTGCTTATGTTGTCTAGGCCACAGACGGGTGAGTGCTTGAGATTGTTGATGATATGCTTTGTCTGGTGATTGGTGAAGGGTGTATAGTCAGGGTCTGTGGGGAATTGCCTCTTACGTCGGATGACACGTCGGTCGTCTTTGTGAGGTTTTAGGTGGCTGACATGTGAGAAGTGATTGATGAGAGTGTTTGCTTGTTGTTTACATGAAGGAGTAGAGTCTGCTGTTGTGATTGCAGCATGTGATTGTGTTGTGTTGCTGTTGGAAAGTGTGATGCTGTTTAGTGTTTTGTAGAGTTTTTTGGGGTTTGTTTTGTGATCAAGTGTTTGTAGGAAGTTATTCCAATTTGGTTTTTGTTGTTCTTGTATTTTGTTGTTAGTTTGGGTGTTGAGTGCTTGAATTTGTTGTTTGATGTCTTGTGTGTGGGGTGCTGGGGAGTGTTTCAGTATGTCGCGTTGTCTGATGAGGTTTTGAATTTCTGGTGTGAAGTTGGGGTTGTGTCTTTTTCTGTTACCTCTTGGAATGTGTTTCTTGTCAGCATTTTGGATAGTTTTATTGAGTATGTGTACAGCATTGTTGATGTTAGTGATGGGTGTACTGTTTAGAGTTGTGAAGTGTTGTTCTGTCTCATTTGTGAATGCTTCCCAGTTAGCTCTTTTATAATTGGTGTATGTATGTTTGTGGCTAGCTGGGGTGAGTCTGGTTTTGGTGTTGATAATGATCGGGAGGTGGTCAGAGCCTAAGGTTCTGACCACCCTCCAGGATGTTGTGGGGGCGAGTTCTGGGGAGCAAAAGGTGATGTCTGGAGATGATGGGTTATAGAGGGCTTGGTGAGGAATATGGGTATGTTGATGGATATCGTTATGGATGATGAGGTTATCGGTTTGGTTTTGTAGTACCAGCCCTCTGTCTGTGTCGGGGTTGTCGACAAACCAGGTCGACGTCTTGGCGTTGAAGTCACCACCCAGGATGATGTGTGGGGTGTGTGGGGTGTTTGTGATGTGTTGTAAGTGTGGTCTGTATTCATTTGGTACTGTAGTGGATGTTTGGGGAGGGATGTATGTGTTTATGATGGTTATGTTGGAGTTGTTGCCAGTGTGTATTTTAATTGACTGTATTTCTGTTGTGTTATCATTTGGGGGGAGGAGGGATTTGGTTTGTACACTGGTTACTATGTATGATATTTCTTTGTGTACCAGGGTGATGAGTCCACCACCCCCGCCGACAGCCCGGTCTTGTCTGATGGTGGTGAAATTATGAAATGTGGGTGTTTTTTGTGTTGTGCGGAGTTTTGTTTCTTGTAAGAAGGCAATGTGTATGTTGTGTTGTTTGATGAAGTGTGAGAGTTCATGTTTCTTTGTGTTGATGCCATCTATGTTCAGTTGAAGAATGTTAATATTATGTGCACGATGTATGTTGGGTGCTGCTGCACGAGGATGGGGTGGGGGTGGGGGTGAGGGGGGGAGGGTGAGGGAGGGGCTGGGGTTTGGGATGGGTGAGGTGGGGGTGGGGATTGGGGAGCAGGAGATGGGGGTTGGAATGGATTAGGATGGGGTATGGTGTGTTGAGTTGAGGATGTGGATGGTATGGGAAGGTTAGGTGGGTTAGGGAGGAGAGGTGGACGGGTTTTAGGGTGGGGAGTGGATGATATGGGAAGGTTAGGGGGGTTGGGGAGGAGAGGTGGACGGGTTTTAGGTGAGGGATTTGACTGGGAGATGGAGGGGCATGAGGAACAGGTCGAGGTGTTTGTGTAGGGTTTCTTGGAGGCAAGTGTTGTGCAGGTGAAGTGGGTCCAGTTCCCGCATGAATTGCAGAGAACTGAACCCTTAGTATGGCGACTCAAAGTGATGGGTTTTCAGCAAGTTGGACATATGTATGTGCACGTGGATCCGGGGTTGCCCTCAATGTCTCCGGCTAGAAGAAGTCTTCGAGAAATGACAGCCGGAGAGTAATTTCTCGGTGTAGGAAAAACTGTGTGATGTGTGTGTGTGGTGTGAGAGGTGTGGAAATTCCCGGCGCGACCGAAGCCGCTCCAAGGACCTGTGCCCCCAGGGAGGGGGCAGGGGATGGTGGTGACGGTTTGGGGCTGTTCGGCCAGGCAGCTTGGGGAACAACAAAAACAACAATAGATAAAACCCATAATGGATATAAACAACAACTTACAATGTACGGTAGCGCTACGGTAGCGAACTAACGTGTCTTAATAGCTGATACGTGTAGTGATCGATGTGAATAGACTTATGCTCTGGTAATTTTCAGGTGACGGTAAATTGCCATGGCCTCATTTTGACTACTCGGCTATTATGAACATTGTTGTAGCGGAATATGGTGTTAATTATGAACACCTGGTATGAATACAACGCATAAACAGACTTCGTGTTTTTCCATTAAGAGGAGATGGGCCGTTTTTTTTAGTCTATATATTCATGTATTCCTGTATTTCTTAGTTTCCTCGCTAGACCTCCATCAAGCTTAGCAAAACACCCCCTAGTTAAATGTATACATTTTTTAGTAGAAAAATCTCCCAGCCTTCGGCCGGTTCCTCTTAAAATGTCATGCTCGCTATCACTCGCCAGTAAACAAATCGACACCTAAATGGCACGAAAGATCTTAAAATTAAAATTGACAACGAAATTGGGTGAAATATGTTGAAATCGCCAAACTAATGAGACGGATGTCTAATAATCACAAAACAAATGGGGCTTAACATGAGTAGTACAGGATGCCAAGACCAAGTCCGAAATTGAGAAATTTGTATGCATAGTATGCAAAGGTGAGCTTCTATTCAATGACCAGTGGCAATGAGGCACTGGAGATGGTGAACAAGTTTGCTATTTGGGTGATACCATCTCTGCCGGTGGTGGGGCTGAGGCCGTGGCGGTCTCACCAGAATAATATGCGGCAGGGGAAGGTTTAGAGAACATATGCATCTACTCACTATCTCACCATGAGAAGACTCCCTCTCCCCTTGAAGGGAAAGGAGTACGCTTCATGCGTTAGAAGCGCAATGACATATGCTTCAGAAACATAGCATGTCAACGCAGATGATATCAACAGAATGGAACACAATGAGATGAGAATGGTGAGATGGATGTGGTGCCCAACTGCAAGATAGGATATCAAGTGAAGAGCTAAGAAGAAGGTTATGTATTAAGAGTATTAGTGATGAGATGAGTGCTAGAAGGCTTGGATGGTTGGGACATATGGAGAGGATGGATGAACAAAAACTGGGTGAAAAGATGCAAGTCCATGAATGTGGAGGGAGCTGCACCAAGGAAGACGTGGGATCGGACTTTGCAGTCTGATCTTAAATCAAAGAACCTGATAAGTGAGGCAGCTCTTAACAGGGTTGCCTGGAACAGCACCATTAGGACGTGATGCCGGCACTGCACTTTGTTTGGAGCACTCGGTCTTTTAATTTGTGTATGTATGTAAGTATATACATCCTTATCTCTGTTACCGGTACCTGTCCTATCTCTTCAGTATGGCCATTCAATCATCCCAGCCGGCAGCGCTTGTAGAACTTTGGTGTTGCCAACTGGGAGGCTCTTCGGCAGTACTTCTTTGATTTCCCACAGAATTATTTGTGCTTCCATGGCTGGAGACCCTCGGAGTCTGCTGAGCCCATTACTGAGGTAATCCTCTCGGGCATGGAGGCAAATTTCCATTTTCCTTCTCTCAGTCTAATGCAAACAAAATGTTGGTTTACTCAGTTTTGTTCTACTGCTGTCCGTAATAAGGAGGAAGCATTCAAACAGTACAATAGCCTTCAAACTCAAGAGTCTCCTGTTTTTTTATGTTTCTGCCCAGAATCAAGCCAAATCAATTCTTCGACTAGCTAAAATATCTTTCATCAATAACAAATAATCTAAACTTTCCAACTCTATTTCTTCCTTAGCTTTCTGTCATCTACACAAAAAACCTCTCCAACAATTTTATTTTGTTGTCTTTCCCTCCTCTTTTCCAGTCTGACAACACCATCATCACGTCTTCCTCTAACAAAGCTGAACTCTTCTCTCAAACTTTTGCTAAAAGTTTCACCTTGAATGAGTCCAGTGCTATTCCTCCCACTCCACCCCTCGCTCACTTATTTATGCCTAATATCAGTATCTCTTCTAAGGATGTAATTTCTGCCTTCTCTCGGATTAATACTAAGAAGGTGTACGCCTGTACAGACTGGATGATGTTCCTCCTGTTGTTCTCAAAAACTGTTCTAACGTGCTCATTCCTTGCCTAGGCAAGCTATTTTGTCTCTGTCTTTCCTCTAACATCTTTCCTTCTTGCTAGAAGTTTGCTCTTATTCAACCATTCCCAAAGAAGGTGACCGCTCTCAACCCTCCAACTATAGTCCAATTGCTCGCATTTATTGCATCTCTTAAGTTTTTTAAACTATTCTTAATTCAAAATGTCTTCAGCATTTATCTTCCCATTCTCTACTTTCAGATCACCATTATGGTTTCCTTAACTGTTTCCCTGCAGGGGTTTTGGCCCTAATTTACTTTCATTCCCTGCACATTTTCATGCATAAACAAGAGCCAGAATGGAATACAATGACATATCCGTGAAAGTCCCTCTTGTCATTATATGGGTCAAATTGTTCTTAATTTCCATCATATCCTCCTAATTTCGTTTGAAAGGAAGTAGGCGGAAAAAATATCTGCTTTTTATGGGCAAGATATAATTTAAGCACACACACACACACACAGGCAAAATCTATATACACAAGGTTTGCCAGCACACAGGTGAGGGCAGTTGGGGGTGGATTATTATCTACCAAATGACGGACTCTGCCTCCCTCCTGTCGCACCTAGGCTCAACTCAAAAGGCTTAACCCACAAACCCCAGGGACATATAACGTGCATCGCCTACGTATGTAACGCACAGTACCAGCGTCGCAATGGATGTGTCCACCTTAATTACTCTTGTCCTATGGCACCTAATGAGTTCAGATTTGTATAGGATCGGCTTTAGGATCACGCGGAACAATACCGATGGTTGGCAACACCCCAAGTCATGCCATGTGGGTGTGAGCGCGCATGAGAGTGAATTTCCAGTATTTTGCCTACCCATCATTCCACGTTAATTGAGACTTTCTCTCGCCCCCCAGGACCCCCAAATGACATAGGTGAGTGGTTTTATGTTGTTTTTCCTTCATTGCTAACCCATCCCATGTGTTTAAAAAACATAAAATTGACAAATGGGTAGTCCCTCGTTGTACATTTATTATAAATCAGCTGGGGTCCAGTGGGTTAAGGCCGCGCCACACTTTTCCGTTTTTTCCCGTAGTGCCCGAAGCGCCTGAAAATGCAAGTTGGCCGAACAACGCACGTATTTTGGCGAAAAATCTTACATTACGAACTACATATGCATGTGTTACGCAGGTCGTACACACAAGTACATAAGTCGCCAGTATGCAACACGCATGTCGACAAACGTGCAACACATACGACGATAATGTAATTGAATTGGGGGTGAATAATGTACTTTCAGAAATGAAAGGTAATTAAGAAAGGTTTGACCCATATCATTACAGAAGGAGCTTTTTGGCAACACACACAAACCCATTATATTTGTCTCAACATCTGATTTTTATATTCTACTGTATAGTAACTATCCTCATTGCCTCTATGTTATATGTTTTAAGTTTCAGAGTGTATATATAATATATTTAATACATCCACTTTGTTTCACCTCATATGTTCTTGATCGAGTACTTAAATCTTATGAACTGATTGTCCTCCCACTAACCCAATATTCTCTGGACCATGGTACAGAATGAAACAATAAACAACGAAAGAGGAGGTATTGAGAGAAGGTGAGCTGGGTCGAGCGCAAGGCTAGTGTGGGACTCAGTCGACAAGGTGCGCAGAAGAGAGCTAATTTTGGACAGCTGTCCGGCAGACCTGTTGTATATAGACCTTGGGCACAGGTAACCAGGTGCGCGGTAAAGGACGTATTTTGGGACACCTGTCTGGCACCTGTGTATATACCTGTAGTCCTTGGGCGTGCCCGGCCAAGTGCGCAAACTATTAGTCATATCTCTGTTTTCCTTGGCTCGATGAGTTATTATATATCGTTTATTTTTCATGTGTCTATGGATTTAGAATATGTATAATAAATGTTTGGAACAGTATGTGAACAACGGAATCTGAAGATAAATGCGGGGAAGAGTGAGGTTATGGTCTTTGAAAGGGGTGTAGCCACAGAGTGTAAGGTGAGGTTGAAAGGTCAGCCTATGGAGAATTTCAGCTCATTTATGTATTTGGGCAGTATGTTGAGTAAAGATGGGAGTATGGATGAAGAAGTGCGGTAGAAGGTGCAACACGGGAAGAGGGTTGTAGGAACTCTGAAAGCAGTAACAAGAAATAGGGTGGTCAGCATGGAAGTAATGAAGTCCTTGCATGACAGTGTGGTAATCATGACATTGACTTATGGGAACGAAGTATGGACTTTGTTGGAGAGACACAAACCAAGAGTGAGAGAAGTGGAAAATAGTTACTAGATAAGTGTGTGCATGGAGGGATAGACAGACAAATGAGGAAGTATGAGAGCGGTGTGGTGTGGATGTAAATGTGCTGGAAAGTGTAAAAAATAACACCTTGAGATGATTTGGCCATGTGGAACGTATGTGAAGCGAGAAAATGACTAAGAGAGTGTACGAGAGTGAAGTGGAAAGACAAAGAGGGAGAAGTAAACCAAGAGAGAGGTGGAAGGAGGGAGTTAAGAAGTATATGCGTTAAAGCGGTGCTGGATGGGAGGAGTGACGTCAACTGACTGGGGACAGAAGTGCATGGGGGCGATTCGTTCGTGGCCGCCCCTTCGGGTATCATGGTGTCCGGCAATAGATAGATAGATAATATTGTATATTCTATCCCTGAAAAAATTGACATTCACACGATGCCAGAAATATCACTGCTTGTTACTTTCCCCAATGCTATACTAGTTAAGTGTGTAGATTTAGATTTGATTAGCCTTGTTTATTTCCTTGTTCTATTCTTTAATTTAACCCATGTAACACGGATGGCCTCCTAGAAGGCATTAGCAGTTTTCCCCATGGGCCCCGGATGGCCTCTGAGAAGACTAAGAGCTATTTTAATTCTTCAAATCACATAAAACCGCGCTAGAGAAAGTTTTGTTGCCTTGGCGGGTGGTCCGTATAACCAACAAGAACAAAAACACACAGCCAGCCAGTCATGTGACTCCTGCCTTCAAGCAAGCCTTACGAATGCTTGAATTGATTTTCCTGAATCACAAACGATGCATGAGAGCAGCTGATAGTGACTTAGGAATGGTTACAATGGTGAAAAAGTCAGTAATCATTAATCAATTATCAATACAATCAAAATTATTGAATAATACATAATACAGAATCCATAATCAATAATCAATAATAAATTGTTGAACGAATGTAAATAGACCGTAGCCGGGGCCGCCGCTACTGCGTCGCAACATTTGAATGACGCTCGGAATTTTACCCAAACACCGGGTCTCATTTTCCACCTCACACAATAACCGCTTAATTTAAAGTGTTCTAGTCTTCTCCTAGCGCAAGACAACACTGATTACTGCCTCTGGTATGTATATAAACAAGGTTAGGCCATTTATTTGCAGAGATATGAGTACTGATAAATGATAAAAACTTGGAGTAAATACTGATTTTAGGCTACTGACCGCCATAACTGAACTACTTATTTTCATCATAAAAACTGAACCACTTGCTCTAGATACTTCTAGTCTATCCCCATTGCAAGTTAGCAACATGTACTGCCACTGGATATATATATATATATATATATAACCTAGGTTAGGTCAATGTTTTTCATATCTACTGTATAAGCACGCCAAAATTCTGAGAATTCACCGAAACCCCCGGTTCCAGCGCTGGCGGAAAGATTTAAAGGCACGAAGGGACCGTGGGACGAGGGTTAATGTGAAAAAATACTGTATACTACTTATACACTTCAAAATATTTCAGAGAAGAAAAGATCTGAAAGATGGTGAGCATATATCAACTACCACCAGCCACTGTTCAGCTAGGAGAGGGACCTCACTGGGATCCGACCAACCAATGTCTCCTCTTCGTAGATTATCTTGGCGGCGACCTTCACCGCTATTTCCCAGCTACAAAGACGCACCAGAAACTCCATCTTGGTAAGTATATGCAGATTTATGTTGTTGTTGTTGTTGTTGTTGTTGTTCCCCAAGCTGCCTGGCCGAACAGCCCCAAGGCCCTGAGCAATTCCAAGGCCATAACCGAGCGCCCCCACAGAATCCTCCCTGCCGAACACAATAAAGCCTGGGTGACCGAAGCCACTCCATGGCGGGGAGCTGAGGAGGGTGCAGAAACGCCCAGGAAACCAAAGCCCCACCCAGGGCCCTGTGCCCCTCAGCAATTATGAAGAGAAAGTTGAGGGGCAAGGGAAAAATGTGATGCTTTGGCTTCCAATCTTGGTAGATTGGGAGGTCAATCCACGGAAAAGACGCCGTCACTTGAGATCTAGAAAATATATAAGTTAAAGGAACAGTCAGAGTAAGCTATGGGTATGGCAGATATCGCTCAGTTCTCACTCTGATAGACCAGCCCATCACCACATGACTAGAACCCAATCCTCTCAGCATCAGCTAGGAAAGGCCCTAGAAAGCCGCCTTTGGCGGGGGGATAGCTCCCCTATTTCAACCCCTTTCGGGGTTGGGCACCCGCCCATGTAGATTTATGTAGGCTCATTTACATGGAAATATTACTGGAATTAAGTCTGGTAGACATTTCTGAGTTACCACTAAGCTTGTGCCTGTTGACATTGGGCAAATGCAACATCTGAAGTATTTGGAACAAATTTACTCTGCACACTGTAAATCATGGTTTTCTGATATGATGTGTGGCTTTACTTTATACACTTGATGCCTATATACAGTATTTTCCAGGCGTAATAATTCTACACAACATTGATGTTGACTACAAATGTGTGCATAAGATCAAGTCATTATCGAACATCTACTATATCACCTAGAACCCCAGAGTAAATACTGCTCTGCTTTGCCATTATTAATACTCGCGTGTTTTTACTATTTGTGACTTTAAACCATAATATGGAACTATATGTAATGCTTGCTTTACATGTCATCCATGGAAATTTTGCCGCACATACTATATTAGGGAATGTTCATAGAGGGAAGGAGAAGAGAGGGTGGGGCTATCGACGCTTTGGAGGAGCAGAACGGTTATACTCCAAAATTATCACCTGTGGCAGCGTCTGTGGGCAATCCTTGGCATCGAGAAAATATCATGTGTTGGCAGCATAAGAATTAAAGTTATATAAAGAATTATGCCAGTCATTACCTCCACCAATGAGGTTGGAGGAGGTAATGTGCTTGCCCTCGTTTTTCTATCTGTTGTTTGTAAACAAAGTTATGAACCGATGATCACAATATTTGATGGCAGGTAGAATATGTGCGATGGAAGAAGTGATACTATTTAGGAGGCGATTGGTAGAGCGCATACCTCTGGAGGTATGCGCTCTCCCAATTCACTCTCTAGTTATAATTTCCATCAGTCTAGTTGCCTCAATGCCTACTGCCTAGTCTCAATGTTAAAAAAGGCATCCAATTTCACAAGACACAAAATAACGATCACATAATGGTGGAAAGAGCAAGTAACTGGGGAAAGGATATCATCTTAGGGAGGGGGTGATATTGTGCGTGGATTGGGAACGGACAGAAAGAAGGTTCCTTACATGTACAATTTTATTCCCCTAACTATTATATATTCCTAACTTTCCTCTGTTAGTAGCACTGAACTAGGACCAATACCAGGGCCAGTCCCTTCACATAAGGCATGTTCAATAAAAAAGAAACGGAATAAGAGATGACCTTTCACTCTTAACGTATGTATTGTTTAATTTGGTTGTTACGAAACTACATCCATGTTATTGATATCCTTCTAAAACAGAAAATATGTACACTGGCAATGTCGTGTGCTGTGTGCTGCCTTTGAAAAGCTTATTTAACCCTTGATGGTATCTACTTCAGTATCGACTTCTAGTATATTTTAATACAATATTTCCCAAATAAGTTCTATTTCACAACATGATGAAACTAAAACTACTTTTAGACAATCTATTTGAAACTGGCCTCCTAAACATTCAAAACCTGAGTGTTGCTAAATTCTCTTTTCACTGATAAACGTTTTCAATCTCTTCACTCAAATAAAGAACGTGACCAAAAGCTTTGCCAATGAAACTACATTCTAACTTACTTAAGTGAGTTAATTGCTCAATAGTTGGCGTTCTGAGAGTGAGGGTCCGAGGCTGGTGGATGAGATGGTGAAGCGCAGAGGTGAAGCAGCTTCAGAGAAGGAGTTGCTTCGAGCCGTAAATGGGTGCTTCACATGTCTCACTCCCTAGTCTGGAACAAGACCTCACGGGCCTCACCGTGTCCAGCGGTAGAGTGTGAAGGCTCTCAGCCTATGCCCGAGAGGGAAGTAGTTGGAATATAGAGAAAAAAATAAAAATAAAGTGATATCGCTTAATGTACAGTTGTGGACAGATGAAACAGATACAGCCTTGGTCTGTCCAAGACCTCAATAGAGGGCAGCACATTAGTGCCCATAAATTATCTGGTAACAGTGATAGTGTGGGGGTAGTAGGTGAAGGTGTGGGGTGGAAGGAGGGAGGCGAGGGAGGGGGAAGGAGTACAAAGGAGTACAAAGGAAATCAAGCAACAACAAATCTAGTGACCCTTCTAGGTTGCTTGTCCTCCAAAACACTGAGGATCAAGTGTCCAAACAGTGGTTTAGAGTGGGTAAGGGAACATTGGAAAGGGAATTACTGCCCTGGAACTAATGTCCGTGGCAGGATTAGGAAGTTAGTAGGGGACAGAGGGGTTAGTAAGGAGGGTACAGGAGTGAGAGGGGGAACTAGCGGCGAGGTGGTAGCAGGTGGGGGTGGAGGGAAGTGGTTGGCTAATTACTTTACTGTGAAAGAATAATTAATTGTGTGTTTTGATCATTATGTGGGATCATGAATGCGAAATATTGGAGCCGTGAAGTGTGTGTAGCATAATAAACGCGCTACAGGATGCTAGCCTGCTATTGTTCTCTCTCTCTCTCTCTCTCTCTCTCTCTCTCTCTCTCTCTCTCTCTCTCTCTCTCTCTCTCTCTCTCTCTCTCTCTCTCTCTCCATATACAGTATATATGCGACATATACGCATTCAAATATATGATATCTTAAATTTCTAATGTAGTACTACTTTAGTTGTGTTCTCTGCTTAGAGCGCCTACTGAGTTGTGATATTGGGAACGGGGTATTGTTCAAACATGGGAGCGTCAGATTCAACTGAACTACCTGTTGGTTACCTAACAAGGGGGAAATATAGAAATTGTTATTATTTGTCAGTTGGTGAGTCAGTCAAACTTCAAATATTATAGTTAGAGTTTCAGCATAATGGTGAGTGTATAGGTCATAGTTGTAACGAAAGTATGTAATGCATATTATATGGTGTATATAATACGGTATCAATGACACGCCAATTAAAGTGTTTTCCAAGTGTACCGGAGGTGTTATTAGTGTGGCATTGCCACGGGTATATAATCGCTTTTCATTATATACGTCCATCAAAATTTAAACAATATAATATTATAAATGAATAAATGGATTAACAAAGGATGGCTAATATATATTATTTTACATAGCAATACACCTGTTTAAGAAAAAGCAACCAGTTATATATAATGTGTCAATACAATCCTCAAAGTTTCGGTATAGAGGCGCAAAAGACCATGTTATAAAATAATATCCCTACATTAAAAACTAAGTTATATATATATTGGTCAAACCTCTTGGTAGATAAACTCAACAATAATGACGCAAGGGTACCGGTGTAAGCTTAATTAATATCAAATGAAAACACGATTATGCAGAACCTTTCCGGTATATAAGGTATTTGTTGTTACGTTTTGACGGCACCAGTAGAAGTGAAAGCGTTAAATGAGATAGCGTTAGGGCCATTCCTTGCTACGGGTTCTAAGCTGTATACAGTTGGTTAGTGCCTCAGAGATATGAGGATACGCTTCTTCACTGATTATGGCATATAGTAGATGAGTTCATTAATTTTTGGCGGGATGTCATGTAGTTGGAGGAGTAATTGAGATAGCCAATACCGATTTTATAGATAAATAGCATTCCAAAACTGAGGAACATCCTATAATGATCGTGAAATTAAAGTGAAAAGGCTTACACGTATTAAGAAAGGGTTGGGAATACATTACAATGAAAATACTGAATAGGATTGTAATAATTATGGTGAGCAAAGATGCATAGTATATACAACTAGTAAAACGAAAATAATGCCTTGTGCTGCTTTATGATAATTATATAAATGTGTTTAAGATAGTTAGAGAAATTCATAATATCATGACATAGGCAAAAGTAGACTTCGAATGTTTGAGATATAGCTACTAACAATCTAGAGAAAGATGAACCAGGAGAGATACATAAAGCTTGATGAATTAACTGTTAACAGATTACAAACAACAGGAAGAGATTATCGGCAAAACAGATAAACGGGAGCAACGAATTATCAGTCCTCATTAATAATTTAATCCCGTTCTCAAAAAAACAGGGAGAATTTTAATTTATGTGAATATATATTATGCCCTGTGATTTCGTATAATATTTAACAGTAACTTGTGAATAACATAAAGCTTAACAACAAGGTCGGTATCTAAATATGACTGAAAAAGGAGGAGTTGCAGCATTTCCGTGTTTTTTGTTGTCAGAATTGTTGTACGAAAAAACACACTTGGTATGGAATATATACGCATATATTTCATTTATGTGGCTTTCAAACTATTGCACGTAACATAAAATGTCTTAATTCAACATTTCTTTAGGTTACCAATAATACAATTTTGACAAATATTGCCAATCAATAATAATTTATTGTAGGGTCCATTGATTTCTTAATATATTTAGTTACAAACCGACTTTACAATAGCATTATTGGTAACTCTAGATATTAAACATCCTTATTAACCAATAAAGAGGGTAATCTTAATCTTACTAAATAATTGACTCACACAAAATCTGTAGAGCGAGACTGAAATAAAAGCATGGTCATTTTATAGTTAGTAGATCATTTTGCTATGTGAGTTAGTGAGACAAAAGGCAGAACTGCCGGTGACTAGTGCCTTCCCCATAGTTGAAAGAGTTACGAGGTCAAAATCAAGGAATGTTCGAGCCAAAATGCCTGGACACACGGAGTTTAAAGTAATTACAGTCATAGGATGAGGGGAAAATGGATTCAGGTTAGAGCGCTCCAAAGCTCAGCCGTTGAATAGGGGAAAGATTGGGAATATCGTTTCACTCTTGGGTTGGAGAGTTGCAAAGAGTAGGGTGGGATTGTGTTGGAAGACGTGTTCTACGTACTCTTCATAGAGGAGGTGGTATACATTAAAAGAGGGTTAGGAACATTGATTATTGTAATATCGGTAGAATAGCGAGAGAGATGCAACTTTGCGACGAAGAGAGAGAGATCACAGAGAGTCAGGGAGTGAACATGAGTTAATGAGACAAAAGGTTTTCTTTTCTACTTTGTCAATAAATGCTGTGTGAGAGGATCTTCCCCACACATGTAAACAATACTCAATACATGGACGCACGTATGTACAGAGCAAGAAGCTGTGCCGGGGTAAAGAACCCCCGGAGACGATTGAGCATGCCCAGCTTCTGGAAAGCTGTTTTAGCAAGGGTGGTAATATGATCTTTCCAAGGGAGATCAGGAGAAAAGGAGACACCGAGAATACTGAGAGAAGATGAAAGGTTGATTTGTGTATTGTTGAAGTATAAGGGAAAGTCCTGTGGGAGTTCTTGATGGGTAGTAAATAGAGAAATGGGTTTTGGAAGCACCAAAAGCAACAATATATTTTTGCCCCAAATGGGAATTGTTGATAGGTCAGAAGATAAGTGTTTTATGGCAAGTGTTTAAGTGTTGAGAATAGTGTAAGGTAGAGTCATCAGCATATGAATGAATAGCTGATAGTTGATAGATTGAGGAAGTGAAAGATGACCGTCCATAACTGCAGCTATGGAACGGCCAGGAAGGGAAATAGAGATAAAGTTACAAATTGGGGGACAAAAACTAAAGGTGGGTAGTTTAGAAGTTAGAGATTTGTGCCAGACTCTATTAAAGAACTTAGATATGTCTAGTACAATAGAAAAGGTTTCACCGAAATCATGAAAGGAGGATGACCAAAAGTTAGTAAGATATGGAGGAAGATCACTAGTAGAGCGACCCCTAAGGAAGCCATACTGGCGATCTGAAAGTAGATTACATGGGCAGAAAGATGCTTAAGAAATTTCGAAGTAAGAATAGTTGCCAAAACTTTAGAGATGCAAGAAATGAGAGCAATTGGATGATAGTTGGAGGGTTGAGAGCGATCACCCCCTTGGGATAGTTTGAATGAGAGCAAACTTCCAGCAAGAAGGAAAGACATTAGAGGAGAGACAGAGACGAAAGAGTTTGCCTAGGCAGGGAGTCAGCACGGAAGCACAGTTTTTTTTAGTACAACAGGAGGAACACCATCACGCTTTCTTAGTATTAAGCCCAGAGAGGGTAGAGAGCACATATTTAAAAGAGATTAGGATATTAGGTATAAGTAAGAGAGGGAGGAATAACACCGGAATCATCCAAGGTTGAGTTTTAGCGAAAGTTTGGGTGAAGAGTTTAGCTTTGTCAGAGGAAGAAGTGACGGTAGTGCCGTCAGAGTGGAAAAGGGAGCGAAAGACTAGGAAGAACAATTGATGGAGAGGTTTTTGGCTACATACCAGAAAGCTTGGGAAGAGCTTAGAGTTGGATAGTTCAGAGAGAGGTAACCTGACCAAGATTCGAACCCACTTACTCCAGGTATTTTTGGAAGAGCTGGGCACCATAACCACTCGGCCATGAGCATAATGGCTGAGTGGTTATGGTGCTCAGCTCTTCCAAATAAACCTGGAGTGAGTGGGTTCGAATCCTGGTCAAGATACCTCTCTCTCTACCTGTTTGACATTATCATTAGATATTGGATAGTTCAGTGCATTTAATATAGAATCGATGAAAAAGTGTTTGGTGAGTCGAAGAACAGATTTGGCTTGATTCTGGGCAGAAACGTAGGAAGAATAAGATTCTTGAGATTGAAGGTGTTGGTACCGTTTGAATGCTTTATCCTTATTGTGGACAGAAGTTGAACAAGCGTGAGTAAACCAATTTTTTTTAACATTAGTATGAGGGAGAGAAAATAGAATGTATGGCTCCATGCCCGAGAGGATTAGCTTGGTAATGCGTTCAGCACTCTCGGAGGGTCCCTGGCAACGGAAGCAAAAGTCATTCCATGGGAAATCAAAGAAGTACTGCCGGAGAACCTCCCAGTCGGCAGTGCCAAAGTGCTACAATTTCCGCCGGCTGGCTAGATTGGCTCAATCGGGTGGCCGTGCTGGAGAGATAGAACAGGTAAGAGAGATAGGTAAGAGGAGCTCAAATGAGGAAAAAGATCGACAGTATAAAAGGAAGGGTTAGAAGTTAAAACAAGTCAAGAATGTTAGACCGATTTCCGAAGCTATCTGGGATACGGGTGGGTTGCTGAACCAACTGCTCTGCTGTAGGTAATTTAGGATAGAAAATATATAGATTGTTCACCAGCTTGGTCAGTGGAATGAGAGGAGAGCATTTGGTGGTGATGAGCGTAAAATTCTCCTAAGATGGTGATTTCTGAGAAAGGAGAGATGGCTAGGATGTGTTCCAGTTAAGAGTTTAGATACTCAAAACATTGGGGAAAGTCAGTTGAGTTAAGGGAAAGATAGACAACACAGAAGTATTTAGTATGAGAATGACAGGATCATTTGAGCCATAAAGTGGAGAATTCAGAGGAGTCAAAATCGGGAACATGAGAGCCAGTGAGTTTGCGTCATCCGCCTATGGCTTCGTAAGTAGGATAGAGAAAGTAGGATGATACAGAGAAAGGGCTGCTGTCAGTTGCATACAATTATGTCTAAAACAATGTGGTAGTATTTATTTTACAAAATCAAGGAACTGCACTGCAAATACAAATAGTGTAGTGTGAAAATATAATCACGGTCGACCCAGTTTGCTCTAACAGTAAAACTGCAGACTAAGACATACAATGAATATAGCAAATGTAAATAGGTAGATAAAGCTTGATTCATTTACTGTAATACTGTGTATATATAATGTTTCAAAGTAAATTGGATATACTACCGACAAACGGTTTGTGCTTATTTTCCAATAGCGCGCGCGCGCGCGCGCGAGAGAGAGAGAGAGAGAGAGAGAGAGCAAGTTGCCTATAGCGCGTTTATCATGCTACACACACCTCTGCCTAATCTTATCAAGGCTTATGGTATTATGCATAAGAATTCGTTATATTACTATCACAATCGAAGGTGGGTAAGTGAGATGTTAGACAACTTATTTATTATGCCATTACCAAAGTTTAAATTAATTGTTCTTCATATATTATTTCACACTCCAGCCACAGGTTTCTTTGTAATCCACCACCACCTACCCGTATCCTGCACTACTGTTAGGTTGCCCTCTATAGTTTGTCACCCCCACTTTGTATCTTGATCTCTTTATGCATGTTCTGTCTCGTGCTCGTCTTCTACCTTTCATGTAACGTTTTTCCCATAGCTTCTTATCTTTTTGGAATTTGCCTAGCTTACCTCTGCCGTTTTAATCATGAGTTTTAGTGCCACATAGTGTTCATGGGCAGCCCTGGTGCTAGTCCTTATAGTAATAATCTATCTATCTATCTATCTATATGCTCAGGCCCAATCCCCATTTTGGGAGTAGCCGACTCAAGACAGAGCAAGAACAGGGAAAACACAAAAACAACATAAAACAAAAAATAAACACAGATAAAAACACAAACTCTCACACATCCAGGTCACCCAGGAGAAGACCCAGAGACCAGGGTTACCAAGGTCACTCCAGCACTCCCCCGGCCCCTGACCACCCGGAGAGGTTCCGATCTCGGCAGGCAAACATGCAGTGGAGCCAAAGCCACAAGCCCTCCCACCACACTTCCAGGCACACCCTTCATATTAATTGTCTCCCCGGGCCAGGCGCCTGATGGACTATTATCTAGTCCAACTTGCGCCCGACCCCTTACTCCAAATGACCACGTGTTCACTCAACTATTCACAAGCATTCTCCATTCACTCCTGTCCACCACCACTTCCCCTGCCTGATCTATAGTCATTCCTCTATCATCCAAAGCCTTTCTTACACAGTCTCTCCATCTCAATGGGGGTCTTCCTGCCCTTCTATCTCCCCTTGTACCTGACTCACATATTCTCTTTGTAAGCCTTTCATCTCCCATTCGTTCAACATGACCATACCAGCTCAGCACCCTTCTGTCCACTCTGGCTGACAAATGTTCCTGCTGCCCCACTCTCCTACGTATCTCTTCATTCCTCAATCTGTCTCTACGAGTAACTGCACACATACTCCTCAAGCAGCTCATCTCCATCACATCCAGCCCTCTTTTCTCCTTTTTCTTCAGAGCCCATGTCTCAGCCCCATACATCACTGTTGGCACAACAATTCCTTGATACAGTGCACTTTTTACTTTCACTCCGAGATTTCTCGTCTTCCACATACTTCCCATTGCTCCGAAAACCTTGCTTCCTTCACACACTCTCTGTTTTACCTCCACTTCCATACCTCCACTCCTGCTTATTGTTCCTCCTAGATATTTAAAACACTCTACTTGTTCCAATATTTCCCAATCCAGCCTCACATCTAGATTCACCCTATGCTCTCCCCTATTACACACCATTACTTTACTTTTATTGATGTTCACCTTCTGTTTCCTCCTTCCACAAACCACACCAAACTCTTTGACTACCCGCTGCAGTTTCTCATCAGAATCCGCCACCAATGCTGTGTCATCAGCGAACAGCAACTGATTCAACGTAATAATAATAATAATAATAATAATAATAATGATAATAATAATAATAATAATAATACCCTCTTCCCTCCCCCATCTAAGATTATTGAGGTAAAAACACACAGTTTCATATTGGAGGATGTCTTTGTTTCAATTTGCTACAACTTTAGCAGTATTATGTTTCATTAATACCAGCAATCCAATATTGTGCAATCATAATACCACAGAATATTCAAAACACACAATTATGTTTTCATAGTAAAGTAATTAGCCAACCACTTCCCTCCACCCCCACCTGCTACCACCTCGCCGCTAGTTCCCCCTCTCACTCCTGTACCCTCCTTCCCACTCCCTCGCCTCCCTCCTTCCACCCCATACCTTCACCTACTAACCCCACACCATCACTGTTACCAGATAATTTATGGGCACTAATTGTGCTGCCCTCTATTGAGGTCTTGGACAGACCAAGGCTGTATCTGTTTCATCTGTCCACAACTGTACCTTTCTCTGAAATGCATCTAGTTTTCACATATAACTCCACAGACTGTGTGAAGACGGACCAAACGGTTGGGTTTGTAGTGCCAGTGGAGAATCATAAGGACCTGCTGGTGGCGGCTCTGGGTAGGTCACTGGTGGTGGGGGAGTGGCCACTGGACTCTAAAGAACAGTCTACTAAGCCTGTCTGCATCCTACAGACCGTTGATGACCATGAACCCGACAACCTATTCAATGACGGAAAGTGTGATCGTAGTGGTCGCCTCTGGGGAGGTGAGTTGAGTTGAGAATGCCATTGATGTTAAAGATATACACTGACAGAGATATGACACATGTATCCAGCATTATTCATTAACTGATTTATTGACATCAATTATATTATTTTCAGAATTCGCATATGATCTGGTTTGTCGAATTGAGGACTACATTGATAGACCTACTTATATGGATGGAGTTGAAAGGATATCCAGGTGTTGAATCTCTCTATTTATATATTTATTATTTTTCTATATTCAAAAGACTCCCTCTTGGGCATAGGCTGAGAGCCAGTACATTCAACGGTGAAGCCTGTGAGGTCTTGTTCCAATCTAGGGAGTGAGACATGTGAAGCACTTGTGAGCTGCAAACAGTCCCAGACATCCTGCCTTCGCAAGATGCACAGGGCCAGGCTGCCCACCCACAGCTCGAAGCAGCCCAATCTCTGGAGCTACTTTGCCATTGTGCTTCACTGTCTCATCCCCTAGACTCGGACCCTCACTCTCAGAACGCCACCTATTGAGCAATTAACTCGCTAGGTATTGCCCACCTTTAGAATATTTTAAATATGGGAATATTCATACAGTACTATTTAATCAGGGAACAATGATGGATTTTTTTGTTGGCGTTTCGGTGGGCTTTTTATATTTGTATGCTTGCATCAAAATGCCACAAGCGCCGTTGGCTGGGGGGGATCAGAAGGCCGTACTGGAGAGACAGGACAGGTGACAGAGATAAGGTTATGATTAAAAGACCCCAACGGAGAGAGAAGGTTTACAGTATAAGCAGAAAGATTAGAGATTAGAAATAAGTCAAGGATGTTGGGTCAATCTCCAGGGCAGTCCTGGATATGGGTGGGGTGCTGAACTACCTGATCTAGGTCGTTTTGGATAGAACAAATTTAGGATTATTTACCAGATTGGTCAGTGAAAAGAGAGGAGACTCATTGGCAGTGGAGAACTTTGAAATCACCTAATAGTGAGGGCAATCGGTACTAAATAGGACAAGAATTGCTCAGAAGGTGATACAAGCATAAAACTTTCCACAATAGTTCACAAAGACCTATTTTACAATTTCAGAGCAGGAGCCACCGATATTTCAGTGTTGCATAGCAACGGTTGCTAGGCAAATAATTTTCCTTGGCAACCGGCAGCAGCAATGCAGTTTCTGGAAAACTGTGAGGTGCTATGGTTTTTTCTCAACTCCTTGTTCTAAAAAACATGTAGCATTGCATTTGGAGATCATATACAAGAATTATGTGGCATAAAATCCAATTTAGGGCAAGTCAGGCTATTACAATGCCACTCCTAAAGCTTCAGACACTGTTGTCACAGTCACTTTTGCATTTGCAGTAGGCTGTGCATTTTAGATGCGCATCAACACATTTGCAGTCTGTGCATCCTCCTCGGCAAGAACACTTCAGTAGTTCTGGGCAGGTTGCACTGGCTTCGGGCAAGTTAGACCACAGAGGCCTCCACTTTTCTGGGCAAGTCCATCCCCACTCACTTGGAGAGGGCAACTGTCGTTCTGGCACCGTGGTGCAGCCCCAGTGGTGCCCACCTTGTAGTACTGCCCTCTTCATGTGTTGCTGTAGAGCAGCCTTGGTTGGAGGTAGACATGATATCTGACGTCCTTTGTGGATGAACAGATTCTTTCTGACTTCATTGATGGAACGAGAAGTTGCTGTCCTGTCATAGAGTCGAATGGTGAAGTACTCCAGAGAAGCCTCAGTCGCTTCACCAATTTGTTCAGGTGCATTGTGTAGCTCATAGAATGTCGCAGTAAATTCATCATGTGCCTCCCACACTTTCCATGCAGTCTTCTTTCCCACCTGGACCAGATGGGACACGGTATCACAACCTGTATAAGCATGGAACACAGGCAGTGCCAAGGATCTTTCTGTGACAAGTGAAGCACATATTTCATGAGCTGGGATGTACCTAAAGTCCTTTCCACAACCAAAGGCAATCCAGAGTTCTATCTGCTGTCTCTGAGCCAGCTGCTGTACGACTGCCACTGCCAATACTACCACGTCAGTGTCCACAGTTCGAACAAGGATCTTGTGGAAGCCCTGCATGACAGCATCACTGACATGCACCATGATCCTCGAGTCTGCCTCCTCATGGTTGCAGGGAGCAATGTTGCTGGTGTCTCGTGTAGGTAAGCATAGCACATTGGCACCATCAGTAACAATGAGAGTCTGGTCTCCTGATGCATTTTCCAGCAGTTCCTTGTTCAGGAATGTAAACAGGTCTGTCTTGTTGTTGGCCAAGCGAAGGAACTGCTGCCAGTTCTTTGGTGTTGGGCTAGACGCCCCAACTCGTCTGCGCTGAATAGGACCAGTGACACGTTGTTCTCTTGTCTGTGACTTGAGGCTGTTATCGAAGTACTGGTCCCAGACAACATCCACTCTCAGAGCCTGACTTTGAGCATTGTTTATGTATGGAAGAAAGACCTTGGCAGCATAGTCTCCAAATGTCTTGCAGCCCTCAGGTCTAAGAAAGTGAACAAGTGCCGCACCATCCATGATTCGCACTTCAGTCTCTGGTGTCACATCATTTGATGACCCTACTTTCTTTTCAAGACATTCTATGAGATCAGACTTCTTCCCTGGACGTAGCTGCCCATAGGCAGACAGAGATGGAGGAAATGGGAGGTTTTCATGATTGAAGAAATTGTTCAAGTCACCTTTCCTTGTCTGACATGCAACATACAGACTTGCAAACAGCGAAGATTCACTTTTGAGGAGACTGACTTTGTCCCCTGATTTGTTTGATCGTTTGCCTTGGACATTGAACAGTACCACCTTGTTCCTGGTAATTGTTGCTGTGATTGGCTTAGTATTTGTTCTGAGCCGCTCTTCCACAAATGTTGCATACTGCTCCTGACCCTTTGATGCGAGAGTGGTTAGACACTCGACTGACTGCTCATCCATGATGTCCTTTGTATGGAGTCTGAGAAGGTCCTGCCCTTCCTCCTCAAATGGGCTCCCCATGTCCTCCATTACACTAACTACCCGCTGAACCTGTCCAGCAAACAACTTCTGGGTTGACGGGGTTTGTTCATGATGGTTTCTTTGCCCAGAACTTTGTTGTTTCCCTACCATGGTCGCTTCAAACTCAGAAATTACTCTGACAAGTTCTGGTCCTGCCACTGCCCATCTCAAGAGGGAGTTTGCATCCTGGGTAAGCCCGATGATTCCGCCTTCATCCTTCATTACTCCATTGTTTTGTTCATGGCAGTGATCGACAGCAATGAGGGAGAATTTTCTCTGGGATTTTGCCACAACAAACTTGCCTTGCTGAAATTCTTTGGCAACATCTGGATGAGTGTGAGATAGACTGCTCATGTCACGCACATGTACGGACATCCAACGTGCGTAGTGGGTGTGGTTGAGACTGAAGAACCAAGGTGTCAATTTCTTCAATGTATCCACATACAAATCAAAGTCACCAGTACGTAGTGATCGCACAAATGTGAACAAAAGAAGTTCCAGCTCTAGACTCGTATGCCAGTACATGAACTGAGGACTTTCAGCTTTTCGCCGTTCACACCATGTGCTGAAAGTGTCTGTGGATTCTTCGGAATTGTTTGCAACATATCCATCATAAGCCTTCTTGAGAAGGATGTACAATGCACATGCAGTAACTTGGTGAACATGACGGGTTCGAGTCACATGTGATGCCTTCAGGAAGGACTCAGCAATGCCTGGTGTGGCAACATCAGCTTCCTGGAGAACTTCCACCCAACCACTTCCATCAAGCCAATGACCCAAAGCTTTCAAGCCTGTCATTTCAGTGTGTAGACCCCCCATAAGCATTACAAACTTGTCCTCACCATACTGTTCGGACATATTCCATTGCAGCTTCTTCAGTGTAGCATACAGAGGTTGGTCCCCACTAATCACTGGAGTCTGGCCAGGGTTGAGGTGATGAACTGCTGACTTCACCACTTCCATGCAATGCCGAAGCATAGATGGTGAGCTGGCTTCCTCAACAAAGAGAGGCATCATGGCATTCACAGATGGCAGAATGTCTGGGTCTGGCACTCTGCTGGCATGGTATGCTGCCCAAGACAAAGTCGCCTCTGCTGATATGTCATCTGCATGATGTTTCTCAACATGACTCAGCCAGTCATATTCCTTGTCCATGTCCTTGGTCAAAGGGGTGTTGGAAGAAGCCAGGTCTGCAGGGATGGATGGGACAAAGACGTCATTTTTTGGCAACCGTGTTGGTTTCAGTTCAGTGTATGAAAGGGGCAAGTCGCTCATTTTCCTCAACCCCCTCTCTTGAGTTATTGAATTAGTGAATCCTTGGCCATTGTCTTCATCTTCACAGACATCTCGTGGAGTGAGATTCTGGAACAAGGACAAGCTGGTGCCATGGAATGAACTTGTAGATGTCGCAGAGCTAGGGTTGTGGTCGATGTTGTCTGCAGCACTGGTGATGAAATGCCCTTTGCGAAGTTGAGGAGGACAGACTGTGCCAACCTGATGGTAATAGTCACAGACATTATTACCCAATGATGTGATCAAATCCATTGTGCGGTTGTATGATGCCGACATACCAAGAGTATATAGACTATATATATAGCAATTGGGACACTGATCTAGATATACTAGTACTTATTAAAGTACTAGTATATCTAGATCAGTACAGGGGAGGTGTGGTGGAGTGGTCTTGCCACTGGCCTGGTAATCCAAAGGTCCCGGGTTCAAATCCTGATGTATCAATGGGAAGATATTATTGGGATGGAATTTGTGCTGTACCTAGTATCAGTGCATTACCACAAACCCACCGAAACGTCAATAAAATACCCTCATTGTTCCCTGATTAAATAGCACTGTATGAATATTCCCATATTCAAAATATGCTATAGGGGTGCAATGCCTGGTGAGTTATCTGCTCAACAGGTGGCGTTGTGTGTGTGTAAGAGTGAAAGTCCGAGTGTAAGAAGTGAGACAGTGAAGCACGGGAACGAGGTGGCTTCAGAGATGGGGTCGTTTTGGGCCATGAGTGAGCACCTTGCCTCATGTGAAGGCAAGATGGCAGGTGCTCGTTGTACTCTACGTGCTTCACATGTCTCACTCCCTAGACTGGAACAAGACCTCACGGGCTTCACTGTTCATTGGAAAGCGGTGAATGTTAAGGCTCTCAGCCTATGCCCGAGAGGAAGTAAGTTGGAATATAGAAAAAAAAAAAAAAAAAAAAAAAAAAAAAAAATCAGCTGGCACTGAACCCCATGCTGAGTTACACAGCAGTGATGTCACCAGTGTGCCCTGGTTGTGTGCTGACATTCACTCTATTATATAGATATATATGCTTTTATACATCTTTTGAACCATTTTAGGAGTGAATATAGGAAAATAAATAAAAGTACAAAGTCATAACACTTCATAGTAGTTCAGAAACTGCATGGTTGCTGCCGGTTGCTAAGGAAAATGCTTTGCCTAGCAACCGTTGCTATGCAATACAGAAATCTCGGTGGCTCCTGCTCTGAAATTGTAAAGTAGGTCCTTGTGAACATTTCCGGGAAGTTTCATGCTTGTATCACCTTGTGAGCAATTCTTGCACCCATTTCCTTGACTATAAGGTGGAGGATTCAGAGAAGGGAGAGATGGATAGAATGCGGTCCACTTTGGAAGTGAGATAGTCAAAGAATGTTGGATAGTCAGTAAAATTAGGGGAGATATTAACATTACAGATATATTTAGTGAGAGCGTGAGAAGATAGCTTAAGACAGATAGATGAGAATTCAGAAAAGTCAAAGTTGTGAACACAAGACCAAATAAGAATGTTGTGTATGTAACGCAACATCCACCTCCGGCTTTGAATTGAGGATAGAGATAGTAGGAAGCTATAGAGAAGTGTTTGTTGTTTGTTGCCTTAGACAATTTGCTGACAGGAAGCACACACCGGCCGAGGAACGACAGGTAATTCCTTCATATCAAGCATCTCTATCACAAGGGTCAAGATGCTATTCTCGGCTTCCAATTGCATATGATGTATAGATATTGGAAGATTCTGTGCGTAGGTAGATTGAAAGGGATAGACAGGCTGAGGGACACAAACTATAACAGTATTTTTCAGGAACAATGGCTTAATAAGATAGCCATTCGGTGACAAGATAAACACACATAAATAGTTAATATGTATATTGAAATAAATATTATACACATATATATATATATATATATATATATATATATATATGTATACAGGGTGATTCAGAATTGCATGCATTAAATAGGAGGACAACCTCCTTGGATAATTTTAAACAACAATGTCTCTATGCTAAAATGTCGAATTATACATAGTTTGGCTGTTACAGTACATTTACGATGTTGTATTAATGAGGGTGGAAGATGAAGGGAAGCCCACATAGATTTTTGTAAACATTTATTCACAGATCTCGACAGTGTGTTCCTTGTTGCTATAGGCTAAAACAAAAATTTAAAGTGGCCCCCTTGTGCCTGCAACACACTGTACTCCTGTACTCAAGACGTGTGAAACATATCCTCGGAAATCTATGCGGGTTTCCCTTCACCTTCCACCCTTATTAATACAACATCGTAAATGTACTGTTACAGCCAAATTATGTATAATTCGATATTTTAGCATAATTACATTATTGTTTAAAATTATCCAAGGAGGTCGTCCTCCAATTTAATGCATGCAATTCTGAATCACCTTGTATATATATGTATATATATATATATATATATATATATATATATATATGTTAGTATAGCCAGGTAATAGATTCTCTTTTAAACAGACGAGGTTAAAGGCAACAGCAGTTTCAGCATTCAGGATTTTATTGTTACAGCTTTCAATAGTTCTAACAATTTTCCTCTGGGGTTCAGAGATGAGGTACAACAGGTTAGCAAAATTCATGGTGGATCCAACGTTTCACAAGTAAACATCTTGCATCTTCAGGGAATGGACAGGTAATGATTAGAATAAGGACAAAGCAACATATTTATACAAAATTCGAGGATCAAGAATAGGTAGGTGGGCGGAGCTCCTGGGTGTGGGGTGGCTGTTCATTGGTGGAAGGCAGTCTATTCGTGAGACGGGCACTAAATCTTATCGGTGGTTGGTTGTTGGCTGTGGGTGGCTGTGATTGGTTGGTGTTGTCAGTTGTGTGCTGAGCGCGGAAAGGTAAGGGAGGGGGGCACAGGGCAAGAGGAAGGGGGGCAGTATGCCTGTAGCGCTTGCCTGAAGGAAGAATTTGAAGGTCTTGTGTTTGGTTGTTGATGCTGGGGTTGAGCGTTTGGATGTATAGAGCTTCTAAAATAGCTAGTCTTCTGGGGTCTGATTCTTTGTCGAGTATGGTAGTTTGTTTGTCTAGGCCGGCGCGAGTTAGGGCAAGATGGTGGGGGGCTTGATAGTGATCTTTTATAGCGCCAGATTGAAGGTGGAGGGTTAGTCGACGGGAAAGGCGAGTCTGTGTCATTCCAACATAGGATAGGGGTCCACAGTCCCCAGAGGTGCAAATATGCTGGTATATCACATGATCGTCTTTCGGTTGGTTGGTGGAAATGGGCCGGTTACGGAGGACAAGGTTGGAGTTCTTAGGAGATTTGTAGTAAATAATGAGTTTTATTTTATTGTCAGGGTTGGTGGGGAGGACGTTTTTGTGAATTATTTCTTTCATAATGGATTCGTCTGTTGTGTGGTCGGAAGATATGTAGTTTCTGTAGAAATATGTAATGTCATTGGCCGGGTTGGTGCTAGGGGGGTCTTGTTTGTACAATTTTTCTAGGTGGTGGTTGATGGCATTGGTGACGTCAGTGTTGGAATACCCATTGTTGACTAGGACCTGGGTGAGCCTTTCCAATTCATTGTGTGTGTCATTCCAGGTGGTGCAATGGGTGAGGGCTCTCCTGACAAAGGCGGCGATGGTGGACTGATGGAATCGTTTAGGGCATTCACTTTCCACATCAAGACATTGGCCATTGTTAGTAGGTTTGGTGTACACTGTAGTTTTGAAGCCGTGGTCATGGAGGGAGACAAGGAGGTCGAGGAAGGGTAGATGTCCATCGGTGGTTTCTTCGTATGTGAAGTTGAGTCCGGAGGCGGCCATGAAGCGCTGCTGGAGGTCCCTGAGTTCGCCCAGGTCCTTCACACCCACGAAGATATCATCGATGTACCTGCAGTAGACAGTGGGCCGGTGGGCAGCCAGCAGTTCCTCTTCGATAGTTCCCATGAAGAAATTGGCGAACAGGACTCCCAGGGGGCTTCCCATCGCTACACCGTCGATTTGCTGGTACATATCCCCGCGGGGGCAAGGAAAGGGGACTCCTTGGTACATAGTTCCAAGAGCGTCTTCAGGGCCTTCTCCGGGATGTCCAGGGGGGGCGTATTAGGGCAGTGGTAAACTCGACGTAGGATAAAATCTATGGTCTTGTCAACGGGCACGTTGGTAAACAAACTCTCTACGTCGAGGGAGGCGATGATGTGGTCGTTAGCAGGGGGGGCATCTCGTAGAATTTCTAGGAAGTCATAAGCAGAGTTGAGGTTGTATTGCCGAGGAACAAAAGGGGTGAGGAGTTTGTTCAGGGCCTTGGCGGTCTGGTAGGTAGCAGTAGGGATCTGTGATATGATGGGGCGGAGGGGGTTCCCGGGTTTGTGGGTTTTTATAGTACCGTAAGCATAACCTGGGTGAATTCGCCGATGAGTTTCTTCAGGTGTACGCCATCGGCTTTTGGCGTTGATAGCAGTGATGGTGGTGTTGGCTTTCCTTTTTATTTCGTCAGTAGGATTGCGAGTGATCCTTTTGAATTTGTTTTTATCACTAAGAATGTCGTCCATTTTCCGTAGGTATTCTTCTTTTCCGTGTATCACAAGGCAGGAGGCCTTATCAGCTCGTCGGATGACGATCAAGATCAAGATGGCAAGATCACCACCACCCCAGCCCTACAACCCACCCTACTAGAAGAAGCTGCCAAAACCAGGGGATCCCACCAAAGCAAGCTCCTCAACAAACACCACTTCAAAGCCGCTAAACAACTTAAAGAGAACCCCAACATCATCATCCGACGAGCTGATAAGGCCTCCTGCCTTGTGGATACACGGAAAGAAGAATACCTAAGGAAAATGGACAACATTCTTAGTGATAAAACCAAATTCAAAAGGATCACTCGCAATCCTACTGACGAAATAAAAAGGAAAGCCAACACCACCATCACTGCTATCAACGCCAAAAGCCGATGGCGTACACCTGAAGAAACTCATCGGCGAATTCACCCCAGGGTATGCTTACGGTACTATAAAAACCCACAAACCCGGGACCCCCCTCCGCCCCATCATATCAGATCCCTACTGCTACCTACCAGACCGCCAAGGTCCTGAACAAACTCCTCACCCCTTTTGTTCCTCGGCAATACAACCTCAACTCTGCTTATGACTTCCTTGAAATTCTACGAGATGCCCCCCCTGCTAACGACCACATCATCGCCTCCCTCGACGTAGAGAGTTTGTTTACCAACGTGCCCGTTTACAAGACCATAGATTTTATCCTACGTCGAGTTTACCACTGCCCTAAACGCCCCCCCTGGACATCCCGGAGAAGGCCCTGAAGACCCTCTTGGAACTATGTACCAAGGAGTCCCCTTTCCTCTGCCCCCGCGGGAACATGTACCAGCAAATCGACGGTGTAGCGATGGGAAGCCCCCTGGGGGTCCTGTTCGCCAATTTCTTCATGGGAACTATCGAAGAGGAACTCCTGGCTGCCCACCGGCCCACTGTCTACTGCAGGTACATCGATGATATCTTCGTGCGTGTGAAGGACCTGGGCGAACTCAGGGACCTCCAGCAGCGCTTCATGGCCGCCTCCGGACTCACTTCACATACGAAGAAACCACCGATGGACATCTACCCTTCCTCGACCTCCTTGTCTCCCTCCACGACCACGGCTTCAAAACTACAGTGTACACCAAACCTACTAACAATGGCCAATGTCTTAATGGGGAAGTGAATGCCCTAAACGATACCATCAGTCCACCATCGCCGCCTATGTCAGGAGAGCCCTCACCCATTGCACCACCTGGAATGACACACACAATGAATTGGAAAGGCTCACCCAGGTCCTAGTCAACAATGGGTATTCCAACACTGACGTCACCAATGCCATCAACCACCACCTAGAAAAATGGTACAAACAAGACCCCCCCTAGCACCAACCCTGGCGATGACATTACATTTTTCTACAGAAACTACATATCTTCCGACCCACAACAGACGAATCCATTATGAAAGAAATAATTCACAAAACTGTCCTCCCAACCAACCCTGACAATAAAATAAAACTCATTATTTACTACAAATCTCCTAAGACCTCCAACCTTGTCCTCCGTAACCGCCCCATTTCCACCAACCAACCGAAAGACGATCATGTGATATACCAGCATATTTGCACCTCTGGGGACTGTGGACCCCTATCCTATGTTGGAATGACACAGACTCGCCTTTCCCGTCGACTAACCCTCCACCTTCAATCTGGCGCTATAAAAGATCACTATCAAGCCCCCCACCATCTTGCCCTAACTCGCGCCGACCTAGACAAACAAACTACCATACTCGACAAAGAATCAGACCCCAGAAGACTAGCTATTTTAGAAGCTCTATACATCCAAACGCTCAACGCCAGCATCAACAACCAAACACAAGACCTTCAAATTCTTCCTTCTGGCAAGCGCTACAGGCATAATGCCCCCCTTCCTCTCGCCCTGTGCCCCCCTCCCTTACCTTTCTGCGCTCACCACACAACTGACAACACCAACCAATCACAGCCACCCACAGCCAACAACCAACCACCGATAAGATTTAGTGCCCGTCTCGCGAATAGACTGCCTTCCACCAATGAACAGCCACCCCACACCCAGTAGCTCCGACAACCCCTACCTATTCGTTATCCTCAAATTTTGTATTATAACGATGTTGCTTTGTCCTTATTCTAATTCATTACCTGTCCATTCCCTGAAGATGCAAGATGTTTACTTTGTGAAACGTTGGATCCCACCATTGAATTTTTGCTAACCTGTTGTACCTCATCCCTCTGAACCCCAGAGGAAAATTGTTAGAAACTATTGAAAGCTGTAACAATAAAATCCTGAATGCTGAAACTGCTGTTGCCTTTAACCTCGTCTGTTTAAAAGAGAATATATATATATATATATATATATACCACTCAACAACGGTGTAAGTCCCCTGTGAGGTCTTGGTTCCAGTCTAGGGAGGTGAGACAAGTGAAGCACTAGAGTTTAAATCACAGCTAGAAGCAGCCCCATCTCTGAAGCTGCTTCGCCTATGTGCTTCACTGTCTCACCCCCTAGACTTGAACCCTCACTCTCAGAACGCCACCTATTGAGCAATTAACTCACTATGCATTGCCCCCCTGTTAGCATATTTTGGAATCTGGGAATATTCCAACCAATGATATATATATATATATATATATATATTATATATATATATATATTTATGTAAATACATGGGTGTATTGAAACAAATACTTGGCAGACTTCAAGTGCTAAGTACCAGAATAAAACCAACTAGTTCACTTTATTCTATAACATAATAACAAATAATTAATCAAATAATTGATTGAAAGGAGATAAAGTAAAATATTCAGTGTCGTCCAAGGCATGGGTTATAATCCGAAAACCACTGGCATTGGTCTCCCTTTTCATGCTCCCCCCCCCCACCCCCCCCCCCGCCCTCCCCCTCATCTCTTAGTTTATACCCAGGAATATTGAATTATAAACATAATTAGTTTTTAAGGGTGAAGCAATGTAAGTTAATATTCCTTTTATACACCGTCCTACAACTTAAATTATTTAATGTTAATTCAAAAAAAACAAAAAATCAACATAGGGAAAGACCAAACGGCAATCTTGGATGAAACAAAATTTACGGATCCTCAAGTGGTCCTGCCGGACATTACTGTCATCTGTTGGTAAATAAAAAAAACAATGCTGAATGATAAAAATAACCACAAAGCAATGTGAGCATTTACAAAGTTATTGCCTAATGTTATTTAATTAATTGTACAGTAGTGAACATTAATTCAAATACATACATATATCGAAGGCGTGTTTCGGGTTGAATTGAATCTCCTTACTAATTCGTTACTGAGCAGTTGCATTGTCAGAGATTCGTTTAATCAAGTTTGAGAAACTTTAAAATCGATCAGAATTAATTTGTAACCCGTTTTGCTAGATTTATAAATAAAGCATAATCTCATTAATAAAACTTTGGGGGGGGGGGAAAATGTGATACAACAATATATGTTTATTTTCCATTTTACAATGTGTTCGTCATAGTCCTGTAACAGTTATTTCAATACCACGTTATATATATATATTATATACTTGTAGGCCACTATTGTGACGGTAGCAGGCACACATTATTATAACTTTATTTTGCTGTGTTTTAAGGAACTGCTGCACCCGAGAGACCTGCACCAGCAGGGGGTTTGGAGAAAGAGAAAGGATCCCTCTACTGTCTCAACCAGTGATCTTTCCTATACCAACAAAGGTTTCTAAGGTTAGTGGGCTAGGTATTTAAAAAAAATTTCATTGCACAGTATATTTCACGCATGTGAATTTTGATTAGATTTTCTTCATATTCATCACAATACACCACGTGAAAAGATTGAGGTTAGGACAACTAGGAGATAAAGTAAATTACATTATATGAAGAAAATATTAGAATATGTCAAACACACACTACAAAGGTAACAGAGAGGCAAATGGATTTTCCGTCAGGACACAGCCATCCTCCATAAACCGATAATATAATGCAACTGTTGGAAACAGGGTATCCTCCATAATACCTCAATCCAACAATATAACAAAAAAAGTTCCGATCCTTTAGTTGGTCTTGTGCTGTTGGCAGAACTGAGGAACATTAATATGGCCGTTGTATAATGTATTGTTTTATTATCACTTTGCCTTAAACATAGGTATAAATTTCACCAATAATTCTGATTTAACTAAAACAAGTGTAAAAACATTGTTTGCATTAAATGTCATAGTTTGTATTTGCTTTAGCTACTACTGTAATTACCAGATATATTTATTCTGAAATGTTTCAAGTTCAAAGGTAGCAAGATACACTTTTGTGGAAGTCATAGTACAATAATTACAATTAAAATTGCCAACCATTTAATTACAATCAAATACGGTAATCCTGTATAGTAGTCTATAGTTTTACACATTGTATTTCAAACAAGGTTTGGTATATTTTCTATTTCATAATCAATGGTTATTGTTCAGATAAGTCTAGTGGAACACACTCCTGTGATATTCTTAACATGAAGTACTAGTAGCATTCCCCCAAGTATAAATATATGGTTATGCCTATATTATAAAATTACATATTATTTGGGCTCTGGTTTTCCTTCTGCCTTTCTCCACACAATTGTTATGGTCGTGATATCTTGGAATTATTTTTTCATGTCTGTCCGTAACACAAAACACAACACACCATACTATTAAGTAGACATTTTAATGTATTCGATCCACATTGAGCCCATATTATGCTATTTACCATTTTGGATTTGGGTGAGTTACCCAGCTTGTATAACAGAGGTTAATGCAGTATTTTTCTATATTATCACAGTATACTCGCTTGATATAGCCAACCAGCTGAATTGGCTGGAATCCCATCTGCCTGTGCAAGACGGGAAGGGAATGTGTCATGTCATAATCCTAGTTTGTAACACAAACCAATCAGCTACTGCAGCACGGTAATTATTATGTGGTATATAGTTCATGGGTCTCAGTGGACATTTGCTACCCATCTGACAGAAGTAATAGTTTATTATTACAATTTAAAAGACATTGTTTGTAGGAATGTTATCTAGAGAAAGACATTGTTGTAGGAATGTTATCTAGAGAAGACATCATTCGTCATTGACTCTGTACAATTTAGTAAAAAAGTATTGGAGTTTCTACGAATATTTTCCTCATGTTGCATGACGTTTACGAGAAATTTTAGAATTAATGAACTAAACACTCAGGTCACTAACAGACAGGACTAATATATTTGTTAATTTTCCTCCACCGTAGACCACCCTCGCAAATGGTATGGCCTGGAGCCCAGGACAACAAGACGTTCTTCTTTATAGTTTCCTTCCTTGGCTTACTGTTTTGTTATGCCTTTGATTATGATGCTGCTGATGGCAAGATCAGTAAGTATAATAGTAGCCTGTAACCGTCAATAACACTAAAGGCATCACTGCCTTGTAATCGTCAATCTGAATTAATTATCACCAACATCAATCACCTTAACCAATTATTAGTTTGATCGTTGTTAATTGAGTTTTACGGGCTAACATAAATATTCAAAGACAATAAACATCTATTATTTTTGGCCCTTACGAAGACCCCCCCGTTTTAGAGTGCGACTTTTGTTGTTTTTCTTTTATATATTTTGTTTATTGTATATGTAGTCTCTTGTTTTCTGTTCTCAGTATACTACTAAGGTGGTAATATTTCGACAGTTGTTTCAGAAGTGCGTATCCTTTATTCAACACACTACCTAATATTTTTATGTTTCCCCTAGCAATTGATTCTCTGTTCTGGGCCTAAATGTGCTCAACCACTTAGATTGAATATTATCGTCGAACCCACACACAGATTGGTAATTTGGAACTCGCACGTTCCCGTTACCACACAATTTGGATACCCGCTAGTCTGGTATTGACTCACTCCGACTTCGATCCAAAGGCACATTACTAGTCTCCAAAATATTATATCAACTTTACCGGACCTCAATATGTCTAATCCAAAGGCCAAGGCTTTAATAAATTTGACTTCTATTTCCCTATCTTTAACACTCTTATATTATATATATTCTATTATTTAACACGAATAAATCCATACCTTTTTCTATGTGATGTGATTGAGGGAGGCAAAAGGCATAACTGCCTATAGCGAGTGCCTCCCCCATAGTTGAAAGAGTGACAGGGCCAAAATCAAGGGACGTTCTGAGACCAAATGCCTGGACACACGGCGTTTGAAGCAATTTTAAGTCCATAGGAAGAGTGAAAGACTGATTCTGGGAGAGAGTTTCATAGCTCAGGCTGTTTGAGTAGAAGAAAGTTTGAGAGTAACGTGTGAGTCGACGATATTGGTCGTGGGAGAGTTGCACAGAGTAGGGTTGTGATTGAATTTTGCAAGACGGGTACCACGTGCCCTACGTAAAGGAGGTGGTATGCACTTGGATAGCTCTGAGGAACACTGATTATTCCTAGTATCGATAGAATAGCGAGAGAGATGCAACCATGGCGGCGGAGAGAGAGACAAATAAAACAAATTAGCAGAGAGTTTGGTGAGTGGACGTGAGGTATTGATACGAAAGGCCTTCCTTTTCAACGTTGTCTAGGAGAGTCGGTGTGAGAGGAACCTCCCCACACCTTTGAACAATACTCAATACAAGGGCGCACTATGCCCCTGTACATAGCAAGAAGCTGTGCAGGGGAAAAGAACCCCCTAAGGCGGTTGAGCACACCGAGCTTCTGGGAGGCTGCCTTAAGCAAGACTGGTATCAATGGCCCTTCCAAATGAGAGCAGAATAAAAAGAACACCAAGACTATTGAGAGATATGAAGGTTTGATTTTTGTATTGTTGCAGAATACGGGATAGTCCGCTGGGAGCTCCGGACGTGGTAGATAGAATGCAGAAATTGGATTTTGGAAGCATTAACGTTAACGAAGGTGTTCTCTGCCCACAATTGCAAGAGTATTTTAGATCAAATTTAAGAAGTTTCTATGGCTTCATTACGTTTGTCGTGCAGGGATTGCTGGCTGTGGCGTTCTGAAAAACAGAAGAAATAATGGCGTAGTGCAAGGTTGAGTCCTCTGCGTATGAATGGATGGGAATTAAGGTAGCCGTCTAAGGATATCGGATTGGGTTATCCAAATAAAAATTAGAAAGAGAAGTCGGATCATAGGACCGAGGCCCTGAGGAACACGGGGCACGAGTTTATAGGGTGAGGAAGTGACAAATGTCCGTCCACAACCATCGGTCTGGCGAGGGGTCTACCCCCCGCTATGGAAAGGCCGGAAAGGAATTAGACAAGGCACAGATGGAGGGATAGAGAAACCGAAGTGGAGGGTAGTTTAGAAATTAAAGATTTATGCCAGACTCTATCGAAGGCTTTTCGATATGTCTATCAATAGAAAAAGTCTCACCGAAGTCCCGAAAGGAGGATACCAAGAGTTAGTAAGATATGAAAGAAGATCACCAG